>CAUYQV010155100.1:0-20402 GCA_963574575.1 Galagoides demidoff | reverse complement strand
CCCAGCCCGGGCCCACCAAACAACAATGATGGCTGCAACCAAAGAATGGCCGGGCGTTGTGGCTGTGGTCCCAGCTGCTTGGGAGGCGGAGGCAGGAGACTCGCTTGAGCCCAGGAGTTGGAGGTTGCTGTGAGCTGTGAGGCCATGGCATTCTACCCAGGGGGATGGCTTGGGGCTCTGTCTCAAAAAGAAAAAAAAAATTATAAGAAAATTAATAAAGGATTGTTAAAATAAGAATTCTAGGTTAGAGATAAATCTGGTTAATGTCCTACTGGGCAATAAAACTATACCTATGCATTATCTGTTTCACTTGACAAAAGTTACTTACACCTGTGTAGGGTAATTTTTTCCAATATACATTTAACTTCACTAAGTCTGCAGTCTTTTATCTATAGTAAATAATTGTTGATTGACAGTGTTCTTCTCAAATTTTGAATGGTTGTGTGCCCTGTATGATATTGAAAGGTCATTCCATGCACTATTTTTTGCCTTATGTCCGAGTTTTGGATACCTTTTCTTGAAGTGTTCTGTATCTGTGACACTCATGTCTATGCCCATGCTGTGGGAATCAAGGTATAGAGTAAGATTAATTGTGTTTGGCCCTGACAAAACTAAGTGAGGCAAGTGAGGATTAAGGGGCTCTTGCTTTCTTTTCCTACATCACATTTTTTCCTGCCTTCCCATTTCTCTAAAGCAGATGGGTTAATTTATTTCTTCACTTATTTTCTCATTAAATAAACATGTCATGAGGGTCCATTATATACCAAGGACTGTGCTTGGTGCTCGGTAGGAGCAAGTGTTCAAGATGGGCAAGGTCATTGTCTTGAAGGTGCTTTTATCTAAGGAAAGTAACAAAATAAATACAAAATGTGGCAAGTGCAATGAAAGAAACAAAACTCTGTTGGTTAAGGGAGGGATGCTAGGCTTCTATGCATTCAGGTTCCTCTATAACCTTGGGTGGGTGAGAAATTATGTACTTAAAAAAGGTAAAACATGGTCTCTTGTCTGATGATGTAAGTCATGTTTAAGGGTGAGGTTCCCCAAAGGAGACGGGATTCAGTCCCCATATAATGACTGAATACTGGGACTCTCTATATTGTTTAATAGGATGTGAACATTCCAATTTGTACAAATAATCATCACATTGAATCATATAATAGCATAAATGTATTTATGATCTATGTACGAAAGTCTTAATAAAAAAAAATCCTGGAATGATGTCTGAATACTGGGACTCCAGATTTTTCCCACCTCTTAGCTACCAGAAGTCTTGGTAACTATAACCGTGCCCTGTAGATGGGAGAATGGAAGAACCCCATCAACCTACAAATACAGTCTTTGCTAAAGGTATTAACTAAAACTGGAGCTTTCTCTTTTTGTTTTTGTTTTTTTAGACAGAGTCTCACTCCATTGCCCTGGGGTACAGTGCTATGGTATCATCGTAGTTCACAACAACCTCAGACTCCTATTCTCAAGTGATCCTCCTACTTCAGCCTCCAGAGCTGCTGGGTCTGTAGGTGCCCACCATCATATCTGGCTAATTTTTCTATTTTTAATAGAGATGGGGTCTCTCTTTTGCTCAGGTTAGTCTTGAACTCCTGAGCTCAAGTGATCCACCTGCCTTGGCCTCCCAGAGTGCTAGGATTATAGGCGTGAGCCGTTGCACCTAACTAAAACTGGGACTTTCTAATAAATAGTTCACCCATTTCACCAAAAGTTAACAACCCGTACCTCCTGCACATGCTCAGAACTTCTAATTATCATTTTGGTCTCTTATTCTTAATCATATGCAGATATGCAGATTTTTACATATAGGGCATCCAGTCATCATTTTAGTGTCTTATTTTTAAACATATGCAGATGACCAAGAATTACCAGGTATCTAAAGACATCTTTCTTTCTTTCTTTTTTTTTTTTGAGACAGAGTCTCACTTTGTTGTTCTTGGTAGAGTGCTGTGGTATCACAGCTTACAGCAACCTCAAACCCTTGGGCTTAAGTGATTCTTTTGCTCAGCCTCCTAAGTAGCTGGGACTACAGGTGCCGGCCACACTGCCCTGCTATTTTTCTATTGCAATTGTCATTATTGCTTGGCTGGTCTGTGTTGGGTTTGAATATGCCAGCTTCAGTGTATGTGGCTGATGTTGTAACCACTGTGCTATGGGCACCGCTGAGTCCTAAAGAAATCTTATACAGAAGATAGATTCCAGAAGAAATAACAAAGTAATTTAGAGGTAACAGAGATTACAAATACAAAAGAAAACTTAAAAAAAAATCAGAGATTAAAAAAGGTAGTAAATTAATATAAAAATTCTTAAAAATTGAAAAGATGATAGCATAAATAAAAATAAATTGGTAGGAGAATTGAAATTTAATAATAAATTCAATTATCAGAAAACAGAGCAAAAACCAGAATACTGGAAATGAGAGAGTAAAAGATAAGATAATAAGAAAATCAGTCTCAGAATATCAATATAAAACAATAAGAGTTCTAGCTAAGAGATCAATGGAAATGGAGTGGGGGCAGAAATTGTTAGGAAGTAATATAAGAAAACTTCCTTGGTCTGAAGAATATGAGTGTCAGATTGAAGGTAACTCACTGAGTGTTCAGACAATTGGATAAAAGTAAACTAATTCCAAGATGCATCCTTGTTGTGTCTTTGGGTGCAGTAAGAAGAAACTTCCAGAGGGGACAACACAAATAAGCAAAACTGGTCACATAAAACAGTTCAGAATCAAGATGGTTTTGGATTTCTGAACAGCAACACTGAGACTTACAAACCGTGAATCAAGGCTTTCCGAATTCTGAAAGAAAATTATTTTCACTCAAAATTCTGTACCAGATGAAACTATTAGTGAGGTAAAAGAGTAATGTCATGCTAATTTCTAACATACAAGCTCTAAAACATTTATTTCTTCACATGCTTTCTCTGGATGTTACTGGAGTGTGTTCTCCACCTTAAATAAGAGGATAAACCACGTAAACCAAGAAAGAAGAAAACGTGGGGTTGGAGAAAAGGAGATGCAACACAGGAAAGGGTCATAGGGAATCCCAGGATGACTGTGAGCCCCAGGCCCAGGGAAAGCACTTTTGATTGATGTAGGTTTGACAGAATGTGGTCTATGACGTGCATCTTGCCATACCGTGCCTTCCCTTCCCTGGCACAGTGAAAGACAACAGAAGCCATCACTGTGTTGTTGAGATTTACAGTGATGACGGTACGTGTCTGAGACAGTAACCGTGCTCCTAATGTGAACGTCTACGTGGAAGCCTGGTGTCCCTCTGTTAACATCTTGGAAAGATGTGTATGTACCCCTCTGCAGGCGTACATATACATCTATATATGTACATGCCCAGACTGTCTCTTAAGAGATACAGATGAATTTGTTATCTGGGGTTGCCTGTGGGTAGGAGCAGCAGATGGCCTGTGGGTATTACTGTGAGCCAGACTTCCTTTTCACTATTTACCTTTTTGTTCCTTTTTCATATTGTGCCATATGCATATACTATAAACCGTTTAAAGATGTATAAAATAAAATGTATTCTTTAAATTTGAAAATAAATAACAATAAAGATAATAACATCACCTGTAGTCTCTAAGAGACTCTCCCCTTCATATTTAGAGGAAATAATTAGCATTTCCTCTAGCTTGCTTTGTTTTTCTTGAAGTTTGCTAATTTAAATTGTTTCATTATGGAAGAAGCAAGAGGTCAATTTTACTTTTTGTAGTACTTGCCAAATACAAATAACACAGATTAAGAATTCTTAGAGGCTGAATAATTGATGATATGAATGATGAAACTTCTCTTGTTCCACAGGAGTAATTCTATAGTTTTAGAGCGCCTCTTAGTAAAGATAATAGAATTCAAGTAATACTAAACTTGAAAACCCTGCTCCATTAGGATCATATTTTCCGTATTAGTTACCTGGTGGGTACACCGTGGGAATACATTGGTTACAGTATTGACAAGGCAGAAGCTAAGCTGATGGTCACTGCATCCTTCCACACTGTGTCTGTCTTTTTAGCTCTTTGTCCCATTACTGATAGTGATTGTAAATTGTTTATTCTGAAACTCAAAAAGACAGTTTCTTTCAAGTTGAAGAAACATTTTAATGTAAATGAATTACTTCAAAATCAATTGCTTTCTTATATTTTCATTTATTTTGTCATCGGTTGGGTCTTGATTCTCATTTCTGTATTTTACGGTGGTCCTTATTCTACTCTGATTCTACATAGTTATTGAGACCTCAGATAGAAGACTGCTGTTTACTCAGAGTGTGCCACACTTGCTACATGTCCTAAGGCAGCCATTAAAATGAGGCAAGATTGGAGGAAGGTAACTATCCTAGATAAATAGGATTTAGAATTCAAGGTTACTATGACACATTCTTGTTGATGAATGCTGTTTTATGACATTTAATGTGTATATGGGTTCAGTAATCCAAGTGAGGAATAAAGTTGGAAAATACCAGTAGGTTTTCAAAAAGGAAGAAAGGGGCATTTTAAAAAAAGCAATAGGAAGGAATTAATGCCAGGTTAATTTATAGAAGCATGATATTGGAGTTCCTTGGTGACATATACAAGGGCATTAGCCTTTTTAGGACAGTGAGTCAACATGGTGTACTCCTGACTTGCTGTGTTCTATTCCGAAAATACCTAGGTTTGTCTCTGTGTCTTAAAATTCCTTAAGAATCGTTGCCAGTTTTGAGGTTCAGGGAAAATATTAGACTGAGTGTGTATGGTGGTAATAATTGCATGGGGACAGGAAATAGTGCCTGTGTGGTTTCACAAATGCTTAGAGAAGGCTAATGTTATTTGATGTTGGAGTGGGAGGAGGGGTATCCTCTACCTGGTGTATCTTCACAGTCTAACAGAATGGGGATTGGTGGATAAATATTGATGTTTAAAGTGACAGAAAATCCAACCCAAACCAGATAAAGCACACAGTGTAATTTATTATTTCTGTAACTGCAAAGCTCAGGGTAAAGCTGGATTCAGAAACTTAAGCTTGATTATCAGGATGGGGCCCTTCACCACCTCTTGGCTCCGTCTTCCACTATGTTGGTGTCACTTCCACATTGGAGAGGAAATTGGTCCCAATCATCACAACCTCCAGTCCAGTGGTAGAGGGAATTTATATCCGCATGTGTAAGCAGAAAGCTCAGGGTGTGTCTTCCTGACTCTGATTGGCCTGATCTGAATCATGTGCCCATCCCTGTGAGGGTCTTGGAGGCAGCAATTATATTTTAAGTATCTTTTGTCCTCAGAGATTAGCACAAGGCGTTTTATGATGTATAGATAGTAAGTATTCAAAGTACAAGTGTCAGATCATACTGTAAGCTTCTCTTCTGAAAGCAACCCCTTTGCATTATACATGTAAGAGCTACTCTAGTATATTTCAGATTTTAAATCTGAATATTTGTGTATACAATTAGGTGACTTGTTGGATGGACTTAATATGATTACTAGAATTCTAGGAACTTGAGACTTGGTGCCTATGTATTATCAAGATTCTCTCAAAACCTTATAATGTAATTAAGGAAATGAGAAGCATGAAAATATTGTAACCCAAATCACTTACCATCTTAACAAGAGATGAATTAAGAGATCCATTGGCAAAACAGTTTTAATTTCCTTTCAATCATACTGAGTGAATGTGGGAGGTGTGAGCAGAACATAAGTGACAGGTGGAAATGAGAGGGTTTGCATATTGGAGTATCATGCAGTTACAGAGAGGAGGAACCGCGTCAGGGAGGCTGAAGTTGTTCTTTCACGATGGTGGCAGAGTCTGAATTGTGCACATTATGATCTGTAACCATGTGTTGTTTGGAATTATTTTATAGCTGGGTTTAAAATGAGTGGTCTGATGGGTCATGTACAATTTTTATTAAACTCATGAGAGAAAAAGTTACCTGAAATAGATTTAAAACTTATGTGCTGTGTCAATGCCTCATCTTCTGAATTTAATAAAAGAAAGAAGGGAATTCCAAAGACTAGATTTTTAGTACTGTAGAGGAAAGTGTACCTACTTACTCTAAAAAATAAACTATTCAGCACTATCGTGTAATTACTCCTATCTTCAGTGGGAACTTCATTTTCAAAGCTTTTTTTCATCTTTTAATTTCTGTTGAATGCCAACTTTGCCCTCAACAACTTTTCTTACAGTGTGAAAAGATGAAAGCCAAGGAGAGGCAATTATCAATGATGTCACAGAATTTGAGGCATTTCCAATCATGCTTGTTTGTTCATTTTGCGTAATCTCAAAACTCACTGATGCAGACCAATTTAAAATGAATTTACTGACTTAATATAAGAGCTTGGAACTCTAATTGCCTGGGAGACTGTAAGAATGCAGCATTTGAATTCATTGGCCCTGACATTAAAGGATGCTGTTAAATATTTAAAGTAGTGAAGAGGACTGCAGTGCCATTTAAATTAATGTAATGTGTATCAGAATAATCAGGTGCAAACTTTTCAGAGGCTCATAATTATGCAGTTTCTGGCAGTTTTGGTGAATTTGCATGAATTTAAAATATCTGAATGCTTGGAAATATGCATCATTAATGATCTATTATATTATTCAAGATGGAGCTGTGTATTTATAGGAAAAAAAATGTAAGAGGTAGTGTAATGTGGTTATTGGGTAGAAAGTCTGTGCTGGTCTCTTCGCTTCCAATCCTGTCTACCCTGCTTTTTAGCTGAGTAACACTACATGTGTTAACTAACCTGTCTGTGCCTCAGTTTCCTCAGCTACAGAATGCGGTTAATGGTACTCCCACCTTCTTCACAGACATATTGTGAAGATTAAATGCGTTAAATTGTTTAAAGAACTTAAAACAGCTCTATATAAGCCTTTGATGTTATGATTACTTTCTAAAGGTCATTATGGGCTTTCTTTATGATATATGGGATCTTGAAATACGATGTCAGAATATGTAGTAAAACCTATGAGGAAATTCGCACACGTAACATTGAAAAATTCAGTGGTTAACTTATAATTACAAATGTGGCCTTTTGTATGTCCACTGTGGGACACACTTCTCATCCTGTTCCTCACAGTCTAGGACTGTGTTTTTCAAAGTGCACCAGGCTGGTTATTCAATGCGTGATCTTAGGACAGACTTTGAGAACTGTTGTTAATTGTTGATGATTCCTTCATCTCACTTTTGCTCTTTATCACCTTGGTATCTTCTTATTTCTCTCAACTCCAGGTCCTGTCACATCTCCTGTTCAAGGACTTGAGATTTTTCTCTCAAGAATCACAGTAGACCAAAGTCGACCTTTTTCTTTCCGTCCAAGCCCTCCGTGGCCACCTCCTCCCTCCTGTCTTCTGTGCTCTCTTCACCGTCCCTCCCGCCTTTCTTCCCACTATTTGTATAGGGGGGAGTGAAGTCCCTCTGGCTTTAGAATTCCACCAGAGGTCTTCAGTCAGCTTCGGCTCAGCTCAGAGCTGCTCCCCGGTTTCTGTCTAACTCCAGCTCTGCTTTTCACCTTCTGTTTCTCTCATCTTTCCCATTTCCTTTCTTTCTATGAACACTTGTGGGTTAAAATGCAGAAAAGTGTGTGCAACTGGTGAAGGAAAACTGTTTTATTTCTTCTTCCAAGTTTCTTAGCCTCATGGCAGCGTTGCTTGGAAGAAAGGTATAGGTACAAAAATGTCCTGGCCTGGTGGGTCTTCAGAACGTCTGCCCTGTTGGCCTGTGTCTCTGTCCTGGACTGAGCTTGAACTCTGTCCCTGTTTGTGAATTTTGCAGTCACAGGCATGTGAAACCCTATTGAGCAATCTCAGGCTGCATTGTTTGAATATATTTGACTGAGGTAATTGTGTTTAAACCCTAAAATATATCAAGAACTTGTCTGTTTGGTGATTCCTAAATATAAAGCCATGTGTAGCCATGTGGAAATACCACGTACATGAAAATTTTATTACTTCTTGGCCAAGGTAAAGATTAATAGGAAGCATTTTGGCTCATGGAGTACATACTGCAACTCTCTTTTAAAACACATGAACTTGTTACGTTCGTGTGACTGATCCCATATATCCATTGGAATCTTAATGATCCGTGAGAGAAATTGTTCACATTTTTAGAGGTGCATCTGCATTACAAAACAGCCGCAGCTTTCAGGAGGCCACTGCACTGTTGTGCTTTTGAAAGCGCTTGAACCCCACAGCGCTGAAAGTGGGAACAATGTTGTTGACTCATAAACACACATACTGTAGTACGAACGAAGAAAACAGACCTTATGGGAAAGAAGTAGACGCTTTGCCACATTTTATTTTTCAGCAATGTGGACACTTTCTAAGAAGTGGTATTAGTATTTAGCTAATAAAATGAAAGGAATTTTAAGTCCTAGAAATTTACAAAAGATTAGCATTTTCTTGAAATAATGAAAAATCAAAAAAATTCTCAAATAAGACAAATTTAAGGAAAAAATAGACACCAACAAAGAAATCAATTTATTGCTAAAGCTTTAGCTTCAACTATTGTAGTTTTGGCTGGTGTTTCATCATTTCATTTGGGGAAAGATAAGACTTCGTTGAATTTCTGTGTTGATGCTTAAATTTTTCTTAAAGGGTGGGTATGTCAATAGATTTTTAGTAAACTAAATTTAATAAATTAATTTGTAACTATTATCTTGATATAGAAACTAAAGAAGAAAAAATAAAAACAACTATAGGAATAGATAGTAATTGGTAATAACTTACTTCTATTATCACACATTTTGACTGGAATGGCTCCTTAATATTGATGTATTTAGGTGTTAGTTGCTCATTTTGTAACTCTCTATACTGTATTTATATCCATAAACAACATAATCTAATGGAAACACATTAGATTTGTTTTGTGAATTAATTCTTTTTCTTTTTCTTTTAGGGATGCCCTCTGCATCTTTATTGGTGAATCTTCTTTCAGTTTTTCTTACCTCTTTTGTATCTGGAGAAACAGAAATAAGGTTTGCTGGACAAACAGAATTTGTTGTTAATGAAACAAGTACAACCGTTATTCGTCTTATCATTGAAAGGATAGGAGAGCCAGCAAATGTTACTGCGATTGTGTCGGTAAGAAATGACTCTAGTTCTATTTTTACTGAAATAGATATGAAATTTCTTACTTTGAGGTTTTGAGTAGTTTTACTGTGGTAAGTGATTTGTGGATTAAACTATTCCATTTATGCGTTACATGTTTATAGAGTACTCCAAGGAGGCCATGTGCATGTACCAAGAGGATCTTAAAGACATAGCCTGATTATTTCAAAGTTACATATTTATTTTAAAACGAGAATATTTTATTTTGGGTAATTTGCATTGTAACTATATCTCTACTCAGACATATTATCTACTAGTGTAGGGTGGTATAGAGAAAATATATGGAACATTTAAAAGTGGAAAAATAGCAGTCAGAATAAAAAAAACCTTAGTTATGTTGGAGAACATAAGTATGTGGTGGGAGAAATTAAGTATATGAATTTGGGGAGAAATTATATGAATTTAAGGAGAAGTTAGGTTGAGTTTATGATTAGTCTTTTTTGCATGGTTTAGTTATTGGATGGATTGTGCGGGCATATACATGTATATGATGTATATGAGTCTGTTTTAACCAGAGAGTAATGTCATATGACTACTAAAGATATCGCTATATTTGAGGCTCAAAGTACTTGAATCTTTGTTTTTGCAAAAATAAAATTTTAAGCAATAAGTTGAATTGTTACATTATGAAAACAGAAAATGAAGAAAAACTGCCTATGAAACAAATCTAATATTGTAATTTTGTGCATTACTTTTAGATTTTATTGAATTTATGACATATGTTTATTGGGTTGAGTGCCGGCGTCATGGTACCTCATAGCAACCTCAAACTCTTGAGCTCAAACGATTTGCTTGCCTCAGCCTCCTGAGTAACTGGGGACTACAGGTGTCTGCCACAATGACTGGCTAGTTTTTTTATTTTTAGTAGAGACAGGGTCTTGCTTTTGCTCAGGCTGGTCTCCAACTCCTGGGCTCAAGTGATCTACCTGCCTTGGCCTCCCAGGGTGCTAGGATTACAGGTATGGGCCATCTTGCCTGGCCCTAATAGTTTTTTGTAATTGCTCTTTCATTTTACAACTTTTCTTGACAATATTGCCATTGCTCCCTGATCATTTCTCATCCGGTTTCCACAGAGAGTCTTTCTAATTTTTGCTATTGTTAATGTTATTCTGATGTAACTGAAATATGCTAATTTTTGCATATTTTGCATTTTAAATGATTTTCATAGTTTGGATTACATTGTGTTTCTGTTTTTTTTAGTGGCTCTTGATAATGCTTTTCTAAAAGCCTCTGTCATTTTCTTCAGTAAGGTATAATAGGTTTTTCAACACCTTTGACAACTTACTTGGATTTCTCAACTATTTAAAAACTTATTTTTATAAAGAAAAACTAGAAATTATCTAAAATTTCCTTAAATGTGTTTTCTTTTGTACTAAATCATTTTTTCCTAGTGGTTAAATTATTCATTTTGATGAAAGACATCTCATTTGGATTTGTACAAGTTATTCTCTAAGAATCTTATTTGATGCTGATTTTACAGAATACTATCTTAAAAAGCTAAAGAAAAGTTTATAATGAATAAAAAGTTTAGCATGTTAAAAGAAACAGGTCTTCATTGGAATTATGGGAGAACATAAATATAACTTCAGGTTGAAAATTTTGGAAAGAGCAGTTTTTTTGAAACTGATAAAATGATTGGAATAACTGGAAATCATTGGAAGTAAAACAGTTTTTGGCAGATTATTTCCACCTCTTTTTTGATATGCAGTAGTTGTACATACTTTTTGGTACATGTGATATTTTAATGACTGTATATGATGGGTAACGATCAAATGAGGGTAATTAGGATATCCATCATTTCAAACATTTATCTTATCTTTGTGTTGGAATGTTACAATTAATCTCTTCTAGCTATTTTGAAATATACAATAAATTCTTGTTAAATATAAACTCCGTGGTGTACTGTTGGCTACTAGAATGTATTCCTTCTCTCTAAATGTATTTTTGTATCCACTAACCAATGTCTCTTCATTTTTCCCTCTTTCCCTTCCCAGCCTCTATTAACCACCATTCTACTCTCCACAAGATCTACTTTTGTAATTGTCACATATGAGTAAGAGTGTGCAACATTTGTCTTTATGTGTCTGGCTCATTTCAGTTAACATAATGTCCGCCAGGTCCATCATGTTGCTGCAGAAGACAGGATCTAATTATTTTTTATGGATGAATAATATTCCATTGTGTGTATGCACCACTATTTTGTGAGTGTTTTAGCTACAGTTTGTCTTATTAGTCCACTCCACACCAAACAAGAAGTAGAGCAAGAATTCACATCCTTTCTTTCTTTCTTTTTCTTTTTATTTGAGACAGAGTCTTACTTTGTCACCCTCGGTTGAGTGCCATGGGGTCATAGCTCACAGCAACTTCAAACTCTTGGGCTCAAGTGATTTTCTTGCCTCAGCTTCCTGAGTATTTGGGACTATAGGTGCCCACCACAATGCCTGGCTGTTTTTAGAGGTGGGGTATTGCTCCAGCTCAGGTGATCTCCCCCACCTCGGACCCCCAGAGTTCTAGGATTACAGTTATAAGCCACCGCGCCCGACCCTTATGTTCCTGAGTAATTATTACTTCACTTTGCTGTATTTCTTTTCCTCCCACAGCATAAATAAATGCTTTTGTAAAGAATAATTTTTACGCTTATTTCTGAAGATGATTTTTACTAGTTTAATATTTATTGTTTATATTTTTGTATATCCTATCTCTAAATGCCAGTGCTACTTGATTTATGCTTTTTCTCTTGGTTGCCTCAATTAGCATTAGTTTTGCTTGTTCTAATACTGGGTTAAGTATTAACCATCTATATTTTGCATTTGACAGTTGTATGGAGAAGATACTGGTGACTTTTTTGACACGTATGCTGCAACTTTTATACCTGCTGGAGAAACAAACAGAACAGTGTACATAGCAGTATGTGATGATGAGTTACCAGAGCCCGATGAAACTTTTATTTTTCACTTAACATTGCAGGTAAGTCCTTCTCCCCACTTTACCCTTAAACTTGTAAAAATCTTGTAACACTTGAAACTCTATATAAACTCCATAAAATGATGAAACTTTTATTTTTCACTTAACACTGCAGGTAAGTCCTTCTCCCCACTTTACCCTTAAACTTATAAAAATCTTGTAACATTTGAAACTCTATATAAACTCCATAAAAATATTTTTGTAGAAGCCAGAACTGACAGCCTCTGGGACAATTCCACATTCTGATTATTCCTTTGACAATCTTATTTAGAAGATTCTATAGCTAGTTTTTGGATACATTCAGCTTACTTAAGAATTGTGATGCTCTAGAAAGGCTTGTCTTCCCTCTGGCTCCTTTTTGTTTATCACTCTCCGGTTACCAGATGCACAAAGAATGATCTTGACTTCTGAGTTCAAAGGACAAGGATAAAAAAGCAAGCATGAAAGTGGAAGGTCTCTGTGTCTTGGAATAATTTAGAGTACCCTGGGAAAAAGACTTGAATAGCCTAAGATTTAATTTAAGTTTATAGCTTGATTGATTAGGGTGAGGGAATGACTGCTAACACCATTCTAGTTAATTTTTCTGATGAGCATTATGATAGTGCCAGTATGACACAATTTTTGTGAAAATACTTAAATAGTTATGTTTTGCTTTTTTTAAAAATTAAATCATAGCTGTACATTAATACAATCATGGGGTACAATGTTTTATATACAATTTGAAATGTTTTCATCAAACTGGTTAACGTAGCCTTCATGGCATTTTCTTAGTTAAGACATTTATATTCTACACCTAGTAAATTTCACGTGTATGTTTTGCTTTTGTAAATCACTCTTTTTTCCATATTCCTTTGTATTGTTGTTACATATCAATAGAAATGTTTCAGAAAACTCTCTTCATTTTAATAAAAAAACTGTAATATTTATTATCTTTAATTTGGCTCTAAGATTTATAGAACAACTAAGTTTCAGTACCTTTTGTAAGAAAAAATCATGTTTGAATGGAATTTTATACTGTATACTGTTAATGTAATTCTGTTACATTAGTAATATTATAGCATTTATAATATAATTTATAATATAGTATTACTAGCTGATTACTTACAATAATACTATATATATTATTAATAGTGATAAATAGTTTTCAAAACTTTTGTGAGAAATTTTCATTTGGAACTTTCTGACCAGGTTGACTTAATTTGAGCATGCTTTTTTAAATCTGTGCAGTAAAAGTATGTATGTATTTTTATTCGTATGCTGAATAATTCCTTGAAGACATTCTATTAAAGTGATTATTTTTTTCCTCTAATTTTTAATTTATTATTTTATTTTGGGGGTTTTTGTTTCAGAAACCTTCAGCAAATGTGAAGCTTGGATGGCCAAGGACTGTTACTGTGACAATTTTATCAAATGACAATGCATTTGGAATTATTTCCTTTGATATGGTATGGTTACAATTTGACGGTAATGGAGGTTGTTAAATTTTGGGGTTTTTCTTCATGATAATACCTAGTGTTATCCATGTTTTGATACTTAAATAAGAGTTGCTTTAAGTCCATCCCTGTTCCTTGTCTGTAGATTGCCCATTTGTTCTACCTAAGATTTTTGCATTAATAAATTGAAGAGGCTTCTTCATTTTTCTTTCCTAATCTCTTTCTGCTGATTATTTCACTTGACTCCTTAGTTACCTCCCTTGGGCTAGTCTCTAACTCAGATGTGCAAATCAGTGTGCCTTTTGCTTGATTTCCCTAAATGCCACATAAAGAAAGCATTGTCTGTTGACTCTTATGAAAGTTTTGAGTGAGGGGGAGGTGAGAAAGAGTACTGAAGATACCTATGGTAAACTTAGAATTGAATAGCAGACATCACAGCTCTTTAAAATTCTACAGCTTATCCCACATCTGAGATCTTCCATTAATTAACGTCTCCTGAAGGTGAAAATTGCATCTCACCCACCTTAGTTTTACTCAGCAGTGTATTTTCTCTCCCTTAACACCAAACTCCCCTGGCTCTGGCCAATCCTATGGTTTGGAAGATTTTATCTTTAGGAATTTAGCACACAAGACAGGTCCCTCTCTGGGAGAAATGGTCTCCATCTCTTACGATAAAGCAAAATTTATCTTCAATCCAATTGGGTTTGACCACTAAATTTTCGACTATGATAACCTTCCTGATTTGGAGTCTTTTTGAGTAATGTTACTAATTATCATTAGTATTGACACAATCAATACTTATGAACTTTTTACAATTTTAAATTGGTTGTATTGTATGTCATTTTGTTAGTACCTTAAATTATCTTGGAAACAAGGGGGGGCTATATAGGTAAATATGATCTTTATAGTTACAGTACCTTCATAAAAAAGGGTATTTGATTAACCTCATTTTCGTATATATTTGATAACCTCCATTATATTGTTATTTACAAACATTAATTAATGGGTCATTACTGCTTGGAGAATAGAGAATTATTATGAAGTAGGCTCCCTTCATTGCTTAATTTCTCCCCAAACAGCTTTCCTGCTATACTTAGTCCAGCTTATCACCCCTGACCTTGTATTGACTAAAGTTTTTTTCATTTTTGTGATAGTATATACATCTTAGCCTCTAGGAATGAGTCCTTGTCTCTGGCACAGTCTTAGGTCCTGGACTGGTGGGGTCCCAGTGTTGCCAGGCAGCCTCTGACAACTTCTGAATGGGGATCTAACCCACATTTTAAACTAAGTAACTCTTGAGCTCACAGTAGGTGCTTAAGAGACTGGTTTTGGTTTCCAGCCTTGATGATGATTATATTGACAATGTAGTTAATATTGACGATGGTGATAGCTAATGTTTACCAAGCCCTTTGTATGTGTCAGGGGCCTGGTTAAGCACTGGCACGACCCTTTGATCCAGGTTCCAAATCCCATTCATGGATAAGGGTGCTGAGAATTGGTGTCATTTTGAGAGGTGGACTCTGCTGGCCCGCATGTATGCACTTGGCTGTGTTCCTCCTCTTCTGCGCTGAGTGTGAGCCAGCCAAACCAGTGCATTTCCTCTGCAGTCCTCACCCTCTTTCCTTCTGCAGTGGTCAAGTTCTGAAAGTCATTGGCACTGTCTGATTTTCAGTGATGAGCTGGCTGAGGAGAAGAGAAGCGTGCTTGGGAGCAAGGCCAAGTGCTGGTCCCAGGGTCCCTTGGTGTGGGGGCTGAACTGCTAATTTCCATGACCTTCTGGTCCTTTGTGAATATTTGAATTTGTCATTGTCAGCTAAATAACCTTTAAAATCCCCCAGCAGAATGGCTAGTAGATGGTAGAACCAGGACAAGAACCCACATCTTTTGCCAGGGTAGTTTTATGTTCCCCTCACACTATTATTTTTCGCTTTTTCAGCGTGTGTATCAGCTGTTTGGTGCTAGCAAGTAGCACATTCTTGTGGTACAGTGTAGGTTGACTGGTCTGGGCAATTTGCAATTTCTAAGGTAACAGTTTTTAAGGCTTCCTACTTCCAGTTGCTTAATGCTTGATTGTGTTTGCTCTTCCCTATAAATAGCCTTCCTCAGTCACAGTGAGTGAGCCCAGGGGCAGAAACGCCTCTGTACCTCTTACTCTCATCAGGGAGAAGGGGACCTACGGAATGGTCACTGTGACTTTTGAGGTAAGTTTATTCTGAACTCATTTTAAATGGTAACACTTTGGGGCACATACCAGGTAGCTATAATTTTACAAATCAAGGCCTTTGTATAATAAGTATGACCCAATACAAATAAAATAAAGATCAATCCTTCATTATCTGGTCAGTTTCTTCATTAATAGAAAAGTGTCCTTGCTATTTGCTCATAAGGCTTACATGAAACACAACATATCATTTCAGATATAGGGTAATATAAATCACAAAATAGAATAATAATGTTAATTCTATAAAATTCATAGAACCGTTATGATACACCTTTCAAGAATATACATTTTAAAAATACTCATGGAATTATTTCGGCTTAGATACTGTAATTTAGTGTGTACTCTTCCTCCATTTTTTTAGCACACTTATTGGGTGCTGTTAACAGCCACTGCACCCACCGTAGAGACCCACACCTGTTGCATGAATAACCCAGGCTGTGGTAAGGATTGGTTCTCAGGTGCTAGCTGTACTCCTTTCATCTGATTGCTTACTAATCACGTGTCCACCAGTATGGTAACAGTATAGATATGGCACTGCTCTGTGAGACACACGTTTAAATCTTGAACTAATTTTTGAGTTTTATGAGATCCAGAACATGATCATATGCTATTGTCAAACATTCATAGAGTTTTAGAAATTTCTGATACCAGTTTCTATCTTAATTGCAACACCAATGCAACAGAAACTTGGATTTATGTAAAACAATTCTGTTGAAGCATAGAAGAGTCTTATGTATGCCCATAGGCATCATATTAATCACATACGAACATAAAATGGTAAGTTAACAATACATTAAAAATATAGTGAGTACTAAACATGCAGTAGTCTTTCAAGTTCTACTCATGAAGCTCCCAGCAATTTTTCATGTACTGAAGAATATGAATGTAGATGGTGAGTTTTTGAAATACTTATATGGATAGAGAGCTGTGGTGTCATAGCTCATAGCAACCTCAAACTCTTGGGCTCAAGTGATCCTCCTGCCTCAGCCTCCTAAGTAGCTGGGACTATAGGTGCCTGCCATAACATCCAGCTAGTTTTTCTTTTCTTTTTTTGGACAAAGCCTCAAGCTGTCACCTTAGGTGGAGTGCTGTGGTATCACAGCTCACAGTAACCTCCACCTCCTGGGCTAAGCGATTCTCTTGCCTCAGCCTCTCAAGTAGCTGGGACCACAGGCACCCAACACAACGCTGTTTTGGGGTTGTAGTTGTCATTATTGTTTGGCAGGCCTAGGCTGGATTCAAACCTGTCAGCTCTGGTGTATGTGGCTGGCACCTTAGCTGCTTAAGCTATAGGCACCGAGCCTAGTTTTTCTATTTTTAGTAGAGATGGGTTGGTCTCAAACTCCTGAACTCAAGCATTCCTCCCACCTTGGCCTCCCAGAGTGTGAAGATTACAGGCTGAGCTGTGGTGCCTGGCTTGAAAATATTTCTAATAATAAATGTGGGAAAGATTAAAAAATAAGTGGCTGTTGAGAAGATAAGGTAAGATAAGGTTACAATGCTTTCAACTTACCTGTGGATGTCTAAAGTGTATTTTATTGAGTCTTGTAGCCTTTTTCTTGTTTACATTAGCGTGGGTAATGTTTGTGGAGAGGTTAACGTTGCCTTATTCAGTTTGAGTGCTTTGTGACGACTGTTGCTGCATGTGACTGGCACTTCTGCAGCACTCAGTCTCTCTCTGCTCTTAATTTTTTCTGTTTTCTGATGCATAAGCCTTTATTCATTTATCGTGTATTCCCTTCCATTAAATGTCAAACCCACAGGGAAGGGAGTTTGCTTTGTTCACTGCTATATATTTAAACGCTAAAAGAATTTGTAAGGCATGGAATACTTAATAATTTTAAAAATAAATGATTGTTACTAATAGTAACTAAGAAAATGCCATGAAGGCTATGTTAACCAGTTTGATGAAAATATTTCAAATTGTATATAAAACTAGTACATTGTACCCCATGACTGCATTAATGTACACAGTGATAATTTAATAAAAAAAGTAGAAAAAAATAAATAAATGATTGTATACATTCTTTACATCCAGTCTGTGAAGTAGAAAGTATTTGATTCCATTATTTGAGGGAATTTACTAATTTTGGACTTTTTTTTTTGCAGTTCTTGGCTGGGGCTGGGTTTGAACCCATAACCTCCAGTATATGGGGCCGGTGCCCTACTCCTCTGAGCCACAGGCACTGCCCCTGGACTTTCCTTTCTTTCTTTCTTTCTTTTTAGAGACAGAGTTTCACTTTGTTGCTCTGGGTAGAGAGCCATGACGTCACAGCTCACAGCAACTGCCAGCTCTTGGGTTTAGGCGATTTTCTTGCCTCAGCCTCCTGAGTAGCTGGGACTACAGGTACTTGCCACAGCGCCCGGCTATTTTTTGGTTGCAGTTTGACTGGGGCTGGGTTTGAACCTGCCACCCTTGCTATATGGGGCCAGCACCCTACTCACTGAGCCACAGGTGCCGCCCTGGACTTTTCTTTCAAAAAGGAATATTTATAGAGCTTTCCACTTCAGGTTTAATTAATATAATAGTTGATAAAATAAAGAACTCTTTTTTTTTTTTTTTTTTTTTGCAGTTTTTGGCCGGGGCTGGATTTGAACCTGCCACCTCCAGCATATGGGGCCAGCACCCTACCCTTTTGAGTCACAGGCGCCACCCCCCCAAAAAACAGACAGCTCTTAAAAACCACATAGTTTAATGCAATTATAGTCAAGATGTATAATTACATTATAAGTTCTGACTGTCAATTAGAAGGGCAAAGTTATCTATAGGTTAGTATAAATCTTGCAAAACATCTTTAATTAATTTTCTGATTTTTGTCAGCTGGCATCCCAAGCATGCTTTCTCAATATTGTGAAATATTTTGCATCCACTGATGGAACTGTGTGTTTCTTTGCAGGTAGAGGGTGGCCCAAATCCCCCAGAAGAAGATTTGAGTCCAGTTAAAGGAAATATCACCTTTCTCCCTGGCAGAGCAACAGTAATTTATAATTTGACAGTACTTGATGATGAGGTGGGTTAATGTTAAATGCTTCAGTGTAACAAGGACTTTGTCTGTGTTACAGACACGTCAGAAAACTTTATGTCGAGTGTTCAGTTGTGTTCAGCATTTTAAAATATTCCAAAACATTGTGCTATGTAAAGTTAGCAGGTGGTAGCCAGTCATATTTTAGCTATAAATAGCTGACTATTTCAGAATACATATTATTATTTACCTTACTTAACTCACATTAAATATCATGTCTAAGAACTGATAACCTAAATGTAGCTGGCAACAACACATAATACAAAAATTTAAATATTTTGTTGATAGACTTTTGGTAGTAATTTCAATTTTAAACAAGAATAGTACCAACTCAACATAGATATTTTATTATAAGACTGAAGAAAATTCTTCTGCAATCAGTACTCTGTGTGGATATTTTAAATGATCACATTCGTGATAAACTTTTTATTATTTTCAAAAATTTCACATTGAAACTACAAAAGGTTGAGATATATAGCATAGCTGGTTTAATCACTAAGGAAAGAATTAATCTGAGTAGTAGAGGGCAAGGGTGCATCCCCCCCCCCCCCATGACCTAAGCAAGAGAAAACATGACTTTTATTTATTTATTGTTTTTTTTTGTTGTTTGTGACAGAGTCTTACTTTGTTGCCCTGGGTAGAGTGCTGTGATGTCACAGCTCACGGCAACCTCAAACTCTTGGGCTTAAATGATTCTCTTGCCTCAGCCTCCCAAGTAGCTAGGACTACAGGCTCCTGCCACAACACCATGCTATTTTTTGTTGCATTTGTCATGGTTGCAGGCCTAGGCTGGATTAGAACTCACCAGCCTCAGTGTATGTGGCTGGCACTAACCACTGAGCATGGGCACCCAGCCAAAAACATGACTTTTTAATAGAAGAATCTAAGGGATTTGTAGCTCTACCTATACCCTCCTATAACATTTCTGAAAGAAAATCAAAAGAAACCCCAAGAAAAGGAAAAATAGACATTAGAAGACCTTATTAGAAAACAGTATTTATCTTGAAGAAGTGAAACATTTGGTAGTATTGATACATTTAATTTCCCTGGTTCTGGAAGCCTGCAGAAACTTTTAAGAGATCAGAACATTGAAATAGCTATTATTTGGGGAGATGATTAGTTATACATTTTAATTATAAATATAAAAGATCATCAGCCAAATAATAGCATTTTAGTTTTTGAGATAAATAGCTTTCTTTTTTATGTTGCTATTGATGGAGATAAACATATGTATTTTTTTCACTTTAATTATAAAATAGAATTTATGGGGAATGAAAAGCTTAGACAGCACAGTGGAGATGAATTCCAGAATTTCTGTGCAGCTACCAAACAAACAAATAAACAAAAGACTTTAGTTTAATTTTGCCTAGTAGTGACACTAATTTTTTTCTTCCCTTCTTTTTTTTCCTTTTTTTTTGAGACACAGACTTACTCTGCTGCCCAGGCTAGAGTGCAGTCAAGCATTCTTCCTGCCTCAGCCTCCCTAGTAGCTAGGACTATAGGTATGCATTACCACGGCTGGCTAATATATATTTTTTTTTTTTAGAGATGGAGCCTCAAGCTATCCCCCTGGGTAGAGTGCCATGGCATCACAGCTCATAGCAACCTCCAACTCCTGGGCTCAAGCGAGTCTCCTGCCTCCACCTCCCAAGTAGCTGGGACCACAGGTGCCC
>CAUYQV010155098.1:0-32009 GCA_963574575.1 Galagoides demidoff | reverse complement strand
TGCGGGCAAACAGGGTGGGATACATATTTTTTTGAAAATCTCGCAAGTGTGTTTCGGGGGAGGGGAAGACTGGGGAGCACACACTGCCTTGGCTAAAATCAAGGGTCTTTATTCTTGTCACGCTTTTTGGCCCCCGACACTAATGCAAATGATGGGAGGATTATTTTCCTGAAAATTTTCACAAGTTATCATGGGTGCCAAATTGTTTTTCCTCTGCTGCACAATGGAGGAATTAGACTTGTCTTGAGCCACATCTTAAATACACAAAACACTAATGAAAACTGATTAGCAACAGCAAAAGGTCTGTGTGTAGTATGTGCTTTTCATGACACCTGACGCCATAGATAAGCAAAAATTGTCCTCACAAAATCAGTATGGTTGGACATCCCTGGATGGAAGAGGCAAAAACCAAACATGTTCAATATACTTTTGAATGAAAGAGCTGCTGAGAAAGATGAATTAGCAGGAAGAAAAAGAACATGTTTATATAGATAGAACCACTGTAGTGTTCTCACAGTGGAAACATTTTAGTCCTCGAACAGTGACATTTGCAACAGATAATAGTACAGAAACCAGAAGTTCTTTGCTGAAAGACTGTGGACACATTGCTTGACTTTCCCGTAATAGTTTCTTGAAGACATACTCCTAGCCTCTTGATACTTCTGGAATCTTGAAAATATCACATGAGCACGTAGCTGAACATCTCGTATTTACCAGATTAAAAGAGCACTACTGAGAATACTGCTTTTGCAAAGAGATTAAATATTTTGTAGAAGATCAAGCCTAATATGACTCTCTAAAATGTTTAAGTTTTCTTGATAAAAATGAAGTTCTTACACAGTTCATTAAATATTAAAGTGGATATGAATCTGTTTCATTTCACTTAACCTTGCAGTACCATATTCTTCCTCTCTCCTAAAAAACAAGATATTTTCACCAAACAATGTCTAAGCTTTTACAATGTAGATTATCTAGACTGACATCAATGTTCAAGTGTTGTATGTATCTCTATTTTCTGGCTTTAGCTTGAGAATATTTTTTGTTTCTTTTGTGGATTTTGTATCCACGTTTTATAGCTCCTGTTGTAGCCAGAATCTCTCTCTATCTCTGATGGGTCTTTGGACTTGAAAATTCAAAAAAATGAATCCATGGACAATATAAGTAACTGAAAGGACAGATTTGATAAATAGATATATAGATAGAAAGATAGATAGATAGATAGATAGAAGAGCCAATGAGGGGAATAGAACCTCTGCCTCTGGCAGCACAAGGGGTACCCAAGTGGAAAGCCCATTTGGACCTCTGTTTAGGGGATTATATACTGCATTTCCTATCATGAGGGCAGAGGGGTTTGGGGGAGATGGAATGTCACAACCCTTTTGCACCAAGGACTTGGAGGCAGAAGTTAATTTTAAAACTGCTTTTGTGCAGGACTGTGATCCCATTTGGGTATGTTCTATGCTCTGGGAGGGTCAGCCTCTTGTTTAGTGTGTATTCCCTGCTCCTGGAGAGGTGGCCCAACTGGTCTGGCTGGTTTTTACCAGTGGTTTGTGCTTGGAGAGGGGATCTGTGACTAGACTGATCTCTGAACTCATGCAGGCCTAGAAAATGGGCAGGGGAGAGGTCCCTGTCCAGCCCTGAGTGGGAAATTCTGTATCATTATCATATCTTACTGGGTACATGTGTTACTATCTTTGCCTTTTTCATTCTGTCGCCTTGGGACTTGTGGAATACTTGCAAATATATATCTTTTAGTCACTACCTATCAGAGTGTCTCATACTCAGTAAGCAAACAGGGTTTTTGTTTAACAATTGCTGTTTCATGCTGCAGGAACAGCAATCTAAGCTCCTTAAATGTCAAACTTAGATCCTAACTCTTTAGTCATATTGACAAATTTCCATTTATAATTAGTTTTAAAAATAACAGCTTTTATGTATAGGGCTAATTATAAGAAAATTAGTCAAACTATATATCAACATACCTTAAAAAGATGTTGTCATTGAACAAACCTACTGGTTGAAATTTATAAACTACTGCAGAGAAATATCAAAGTGTGCTAATTACTCATTATTGTTTTTTCTTGAATATAGACTACTGTCCTTTAAATTCTCTTTTTTTAGCTAGAGATAACATTGTGGAATCACATTCCCAATTACCTCCAGATTCTAAGGCCAGACAATTACTTGATTTAGGAGCTCTGTTTTATAGTCTTTTTGTTGATTTTATGAACCAGGACCTTTCTTATTTCTCTAGTAGGAATGAAAATGAACATGTAGGTGGTATCAACTTGAGTCCAGAAGACATGGTAGGATGCCAGTGCACCCAAATCTGAATGAGGCATAAGAGATACGCAGAAAGTCTCTGGCCAGTTAAGTAGCTTTTGGCTTGCCTCGCAGCTATATTTACTGAACCTTTTGGTTGTCTAGTTTTATGACACATTTAAATGACTTGAGAGCATCATGAGAATAGGATAGTCCTCCATCTAGGTTAATCTAAACCCCAAGTAGTTAACAGCAAATCTGAGGAAATTGTCATGAAATTTTCCACTCTTATAAAGTATCCTATTAACATTAAAAATTACAATCATCTTATAAATGAAGCTAGCCTCCAAACATCCTTTGATATGTTTATTTAATCTATTTTTATCCTTTCTGCTGCTCTTACTTCATTAAAAACCACCAAAAATAACAAGATCCTCCAAGTTGTGCTAACACAACTAACATATGTGTTGGAAAGTATATTAGTGATATATCTATACTTTTTTTTTTTTTTTTTTGGTTAAGCAATCCTGGGTGAGGTTCAGCAGGGCCAGTGCTCTAACCAATGAGCTACAGTGCTCATCCTAAATACCTGTACTTTTAAGCAACCTTCAATTTGTTCAATATGATTTAGTACTGAACTATGAAAATTATACCTTTGGATAAGGAAGAAACTATTTTCCAAGATAAAATATAAATTTACACTTGATCTTGATTGACAATGTCTGGTTTCAGCCTTTTCTAACCTGAATAATAATACATTGAAAATAATTTTTTTGAAAAAAAATGGATGTACTCAATGAAAACTGCATTACTAATGTAATTTAACGTCAGATTTTAATTCTAAGTGGTTATTTAGCAGAATCAGCACTTTAGCCTAAAGCAGAAAAAAATAGCCTTTTAATTATGATAGCTCGGTCTGTTGAACATTTGACTTATTGTTTCTTTTAGATTACAATGGCACTCAATCAGTTATTTTTACCATAATTTGAGGCTGGAAAATAATTATAGAGGCAAAGAGAAATAATGTGAATTGCTTGATATTTAAAACTCAAAACTGAACACTAATTCAATGTCACCAAGAAGATATAATTCAAATGTATGTTTTTCAAACTAATACTTTTCATCAATGTCCTATGACTACTTATTAGTTTCAATTTACTGAAATACTAATAACATCAGCTCTTTGGTCATTACAAAGAAAGTAAAAAAAGAATGTGGTATGTTTTATTATGCAATTATTATATTTGAGTGATGAAAAATATAAAAACAATTACAATTTATATCAACATATGTTGCATTGGGTACACATTTATGGATGTTGAATGCGACGGCTATATAGAGACATAAATGAGAAATTTCATGAACATGATTTAATACCCTCTTCAACAGCAGAGGTACTAATAATATTGAGGAAATTAATTTTGTCTTGACATCAAAAAACTTCATGATAAAATATAAACCTCTTTGTAGCTGAACTATTTTCCATAAAAATATAATAGAAAGTCAAAAACAAATCTTTCTTTAATATATTAAAGTAGTTTTAAAGTAAATAGAGCCAGTAAACAGAGGTAGTTTTTCTTAATAGCTTTATAAGAATTTATTTATATAAATTTAAGCATATATGTTATAATATAAATAAGAATCTCAAAGAATTTACTCCTAACGACTTTAATGTTTAGTAAGCTGGTGACCCAAAGCATCTTATATTTCAAAGAAAATAAAACCTTCCCTAGCCAAAAAGATTAGCTGTCTTACTGAAGTAAATGAGGAGATTCAGTCCTTAATATGTTAAATATTCTTTTCTTCCAAAAATTTGTGAAATCTTCCAACAGTTCTTCAATACCCTGGAGAATATTTTAGGCACCAAAGGAACCTTAAGAAATAGTTGCTTACTTGACATTTAATTAAACCTGTCATACATTTGTGGTGAGATTGTTGTACTACAAGGGCTGAATTTGCATAATTATCAAACTCTTTCTGTAATAAATGTGGTTTCCTTTTAAATAAAGTACTTAATATAGAACAGAGAGATGTTTCAAATATGTATTTTGCAGGTTTGAACGTATGGAACAAAAAGTAACTCATAAACTTCCACCTTCTCCTCTTAATTTTTTCCTCATAAATCCATAAGCCAGCAACATATTCACTATTTTATTTAATGCTGTTTTGTAATTGTTGCTTCATTCAGTAGAATTAGTTCTTTTATAATTCAACAATACATATAGAAACAATCACTCTGAAGTCATGTTTAGCTTACAGAGCAGCATAAAAATGCCATATTTTTTCAAACTTCACATAAACCAACTCTTTTGTTGTGGTACAAAAATGTATATGTATATACATTTAAACCTATTTCATTTCCAAAGTTATAGATATGGACCTTTGAACTATAATCCACTCAAACTGATCTCTAACATGGTTTTCCCATGCTTCATAGACCAATGAACTCACTATCTTTTCTGAGCTATACATATTCTAGAAAATATGTATAATTTTTTATAAATTTTATATAATTTTATAAATCGTCATAATGTATTTGTCAACATATTCCAAAGAAAATAAAACCTTCCCTACTCAAAGAAATTATACTGGAAAAATAAATGAGGAAGTTTGGTTTTTAAGTATGTTAAGTCTCAAACTTAAATTTCTACTAAAAAGTACTTTTAGTATAATCTGGGAAACTTCTATGGTTTGGAATCAAACAAATATATGTTTGAACTACATCCACATTGCTTATTTCACTTAACTTGAAAAAGAGACTTAGCCTCTTTGAGAGTCAACTTCATTAACTTTCACAACATGAAGATAATAACATCTATGTGCAAGGTCGTATGTAAAATATCTCATACCCAGTACATGCTCAACTGAGTTTTATTGAACTTAATTAGGACCCTATTTTTTTAAAATCTCATTTCTTCTTTCTATTCTAAATTGATATAAACCTATAAACTTGGAACATTTTGTGTTATATTTCAGAACAGAGCCAATCTATCTGCATTAAGTGTGTAGGTTTATTGGAACATTATTTTCCTAAAAATGTGCAATTCCTGAGATAGTGATAATTTATAATTTTCTGCATCCTCCTAAAAATTAACATTCACAGTTGTTTAGATGAGCTAACAATGTTTGGGAAATATAAAAAATCTCTGAAATATTGACTTATCATAAGTACTCTCATTATAATATTTTACATACATAGAAAGAGTACAAAGAAGTTGAAAGACGTAAACTATGTATTTAATTTAAAGCTAAAACTCTGACCCACTGAAAATGAAATATCATGTAAAGAATTTAAATCTTACTACTTTAAGAACATGCTTAAATATGCCATTTCTACTACACTAATACCTATAAACTCTTTAAATATGTCAAAGAATATTTGTATTGTAAACAGTCTATAAAAAAAATTATAGATTTAAAAATAATTCCTAGAGATTTGTTAAAGTAAAATACTAAATTTATGGCCAGGGATGTAATTACTAGGTGATAAAATCAGTATCTTTTATACTTTTAGAAGAGACACGGCATTGGAATTAAGATGACATGCATTTTTTAAAAATATCAGTTCTAATTTTAATTATCTACTCATTGCAAAATAAAATATTGTTAAAGGTAATATGTTAGTGTAGTACCATAAATTCTAAATAGCATTTTCCCCCTGTAAGTACAATTGAATGATCATTACCAGCCAGGTACTATTAATTAACCTAAAATATGTATGTCATTATTTTCATAGGTAGACTAGATTATAACTAGAGAATAATGTTAGCAACCTCCCCGCAATCTGTGGAAGTCAGGATATTAATGATTCATTGAAATATATATTTTTCAAGGCCGCTTTGCAGATTACCTGGGTCTACCAGGCATGACATGAGATTTCCTTTCATTTCTTTGAGGAGAAAAGGATCATTTGAAGGGCCCGTTCTTTTATATCGTATCAGAATCGTAAACATTTTAGCACTTTTTAAACTCCTATGGACACTTAAAAGCATAAAAATGATAGAGAAATTTGAAATACACTTTTAAATTTCTCCTAAGGAGTTTCTCATAATAAAAAAAATGAAAGAGTCAAACAGTAGAAAAGGATTAGTTAAACCCACAGTACAGAAAATTTAAAGAAACAGAAGATTCTGCTCAGAATTTTATCTAAGGAAAAAAAAAAACAGAATGAAGGCCACCTTTAATTGGCTGTGTTATCTAACACTACATTCATAGAATGTAATGTTATTTAACACTACATTCATTTATAGCTCTTATTGTTATAGAGCTATAAATTTAAAATCAAAAAACAAATAAACAAACCAACAAAACCTTAAATAAGCCAACTCTGGTACCATTAAGGATCACTGAATGTCACAAGATGAAATTTTTCCCATATATCTGAAATAAACCCAGAAATGGCAAACAGAAATGTTTTGCAGGGATCGCCTGTGGTCATCACAAGCCCAGGATCCGCAGGGTGGTGAAATAACAGGCCTGAAAGACACAGCACTCAAGACACAAGGTAAAAGAGAGGACAGGCTTCATTCAGAAGTGCCTATTCTGTTAACAAGCAAATCCTTGCTTCATATTGAATCAGCGATACACTTTTAGAATGCTGTAGAGATTGGAATATAAGCAGGAAAAAGGCGTGATACTAGTGTAAGAATGTTTTCAACATACAACCCCAAATGTATCTGTGCTGAGACAGAAAATTTTGAGGAATAAAGTATAGACGTTTCTTATATTCCTAAGAAAATATTAGAGAAAAAAAAATTTTATTCAAGCCTGAAGAAAAAAAGAACTCGTTTTTGTGATTTTAAAAATATTTTACTCACAAGCTAACAGATAGAGCTGCGATTATAATGATTCTAATAGACAAAACAGAAGATGGAGCTGTCAAGTAGTAAAACCGCTTGAGGCAGAAGTATTTAGAGTTTACTTTTATTCGTGTTTTGTCATCTCCACCTCTCTCGGCTCGAATGAATTTTTTTTAAATCCCAAAACACTTAAAATATTCATATTTCAACATAATGCAACTAAATAATTTTTCATCATGAGGGTATGATATAATACTACTTTTGCTTTAAATTCCCTAACTCCTGATGAAGTTTTCCAAAGCAATAGCAGTGCAAGTGACTCGATTCCAGATGAATAATACCAAGCTCTGTAAATATTATTAAACTCTGGTATCTGTAGAATATTATGGCCCCTGTTTTATATTGTACACATCGAGAGAATACTCAAAGGAAAATAAAGTCTAATATAATCATTATTAAATGTTTATTAGTCACAGCTCAAAATCTCATTAATTGTATTGCTGCAGAGAAACACCTATTTCCCAAGCACAAACACCTCTAAGTTTTGATAATTAAAACTTTGGATGTCAATATTCATCCAGCTCGAGGTGGCAGGTATTAACGGTCCTTGTCTCGTAATGAAAGGCTTATTTCTTGTCATTCAATTTCCCCATTAATAACTTAAACTACATTCTTTTGTGTCTTTTCTCTCAAAATTATTCAACTGAATGCTTTTAAGCTATTGTTCTCTCATTGAAATAGCCAAAAAAAAAAAAAAAAAACCAGAGAAAGAATGAAAGGCAAGATATTTAAATTAAGTAAAGTAAAATGAAAGACATTGATGATTTTACACTGTAAATTAAGAAAGAATATTATCTTGGCATTTCAAACATAAAAATTATTTGTTTATATTTTTCTCCCTGTCCACAACAAATGGCAATGAGAAAAATGAGAGAAATAAAGTGATACGGTAATCTACACTGTGGTAGTTATTGACCTAAATATTTAGAAATAGCATTAAAATCAAATGTTAAATATCTTTCCTGCAAATGATTTGCAGAATCTCCACATAATATTTGAGCAATATGGCCATAAATTAATAACTTAAAAATACAGGGAAACCAAAAAAAATAATACATTTCTCAGGACTGCCTATTAAGATGTACCGTCCTAATTCATTTTTTGACTGTGTGGTGCTTTGGTCAGGAATCTATCAATTCTTGATGCTATTCCACCATCAAAATTGGTTCCAGCTACAAAGGTGACTCAACTAACAATTGAGAGGAAGAACTATCCTGTTGATGCTGCTGTTTGGTTTTAAGTTGGTTTGGTTTTTAACAAAAATATCAATGTAGCTCATTTTACATTATTACTTATCATGGATAAATCAAAGTTAATACACTGCTAGGAGAGTATATTGTATAAACACTGAAATTTGTGATTAGCTGTGATGTTCATCTAGAAAATATAAAATTATCCAGAGAAGTAATAAATAAATACTATAAACTCAAGTCAAGAATTCAAATAACTATTTTCTTATAAGTAACATCAGGGAACACCTGTTCCCCTAGTAAGTGAACTCCAAACTCCAACAAGAAATTTTACATCCCAAGAAGATAGTTTGACACTACATTTCTACTTCCAATTAACCATTTAAAAACTATATTTTGATTCCCCCAAAATGAATCACACAAAAAGAAGATATGAATAAATCTATAAGCCTATGTTCCAGGATCATCCATCAGCAGAAGTCTATACAGATTTTGTGGAACCTAAATCTTATAAATTTTGGAGAGCCTGTTGTTTGCTATTATTTTACATTGTTGGCTATTGTTACAGCCTTTCTTTCTCTTGTTGTTTTATTTAAGTATTAGTTCAGATGTTATGATTTTGTGCTAATCATTTGCAACACCCCTAAAGTGATTATTATTTTACATGTATTTCTTATAGTCCTTATGTTGTGCCTTTATGACACACAATATGATGAGTCAGAGTAAGTTGTATCTGCATTTTTTTATTTACACAAACTTGTGAAGAACAATAAGGGGAAGCACAAGAAATTGAGATATATTCTTATTTCAGAAGAGTAATAAAAATATATCATTTATTAGGATTTCGTCTGATTTGCACTAACATGCAACCCCCAAATTTGAAATTCATTATGATTAATATGGTTATTTTAAAGAAATATTCACTTTACACTTAGTTTTGTATGCTAGGTTTGTTTTTTTGGACAGAAGGCTTTCCAAATAGTTTGAACAAACAGTCACATGGTACTTACTCTTTACCAGATAACATTTTAAGTGTTTGTGTTTGCTGAGTGGTTTCATTCTGGCAACATAACTAGTTTGATTTAATCACACCCTTTAATCACACAGAATTGTCACATCTGTGATAGTTAATTTCATGTTTCAACTTAACTGGATCACAGGATGCCCAAATTACTAACATTTTTTTTTCTCAGTGTGTCTTTGAGGGTGTTAGCAGGAGAGATTAACATGTAAATTAGTAGACTAAGTAAAGGGGATTGTCCTTCCCCACTTTATTCACTGGAAGAGTGGGCAGCATCTAGTCCACAAAGGACCTGACTAGAACAAAAGGCTGGAGAAGGGAGGATTCATAAGTGGTAAGCTTGATCTTCTCTGGCCCCCAATGCTCCTAATTCTTAGACCTTCAGACCCAAACCCCGGATCTACACAATCAGCTCTTTGCTGCCTCCCAGGTCTTCAAGTTATATACCTCACTTTCCTGGGTCTCCAGCTTTCTGATGGAACATCTTGGGACTTTTAGGCCTTCATAATCACATTAGCCAAGTACCTTATAATAAATCACTTTTATATGAGGAATCTTCAACAAGTTCATGGAAAATACATACAAAAAACCCATGCATTTCAAAATTTTTATGCTCCAAAATAAATTTATAATAATTTGTTATAATGTGTGTGGACAGAATCTAGTTTTACTAAAAAAGATAAATCATCCATTTGAAAGGACCCTCTAACAGAGCACATGAATTATGATAAAATTGAAGTAAGACTGAATGTCAATTAAATAGTCAAGTTGGTAGATTTGCGGAAGTATGGTGAAATCATTGATGCTTTATAAAGTACTCCAAAGAAATCAACAGTTTGCAAAGGAATAACTCATTTTTAAGAAGAAGTAAGATGATACTTAAGGTGACTGTCCACATACATTTGTGGGGAATAAATTAATCTTGTTTTCGCCTCAGCTGAAGAGAACTGATGGTTAATAGTAGACACAATAGCCAACACCATAGAGATCTCCATTGTTTCAGCTTACGTAATTCTGACTGAATACTTAAAATAGAGCAAAATTTTCACTCAATTAGTGTCAAAATCATTGTGCCCAGATCAGCTGCAGACAAGAACAGAAATCTTGATGGAAATTTTAAACAAGTACAATCAAGATCCTGAAGCATTTCTTCAAAGAATTGTTACAGGATACGAAACTTAGTTTTACCCGTATAATTCTGAAAGAAAAGCACAATTAAAGCAATGGTTACCATGACGTAAAAGTGGTCCAGTCATAGCAAAAGTGGCCTAGTTAAGAATAAAGATCATGGCCAACAGTATTTGGGGATGAGCAAGGCATGATGCGTGTTGACTTTCAGCCAGGCCAAAGAACGATAGAATGTGCTTGTTATAATAGTAATTGAAGAAAGTTAGCTAAAACATTAGCAGAAAAATGCCCAGGAAAGTTTTACCAGAGAAAGTTTTACCAAACCGCACAATTAAGTTTCTGTTCATTCTTCTCACTATACAAGGGAAATTCATAGAGTATTTCTATGAAAAATCCTTAGGCATCCACCTTAGAGTTTTGATTTGACTCCTTCTAAATTCTTTGTGTTTTTTGACCTTTAAAAAATGTTTAAAGGGCATCTATCTTTCTTTAATAATGTAAAGAAGATTGCATTGACATGGTGAAATTTTCAGAAACTTCAGTTCTTTAGGATTGAACTGATATCATCATTTACAAAAGTGTCTTGAATTTGAATAAAGTTTATATTTTTTATTTTTATATTTTAATTCGCTTTTTCCTCAAACTTTTTGAAGTCCCCTCATATATATGTATGTGTGTGTGTATATATATACACATGTAAGTATATATATATAAAATATTCTATTGGCCTAAGCCTTAGAGAGGTTAGGTAACCTTTTTTTTTTTTTTATGAAATAATAGCTGTTTACGTTAATGCAACTGTGGGGTACAATGTGCTGGTTTTATATACTATTTGAAATACTTTCATCATTAACAACACATCTCAAATTATCATAGTAGCTGAGTTTATATTTAAAATCAGGCAGTTTCTGTGTATGTACCATGTGAGTATTTGACTTCTCCTTTATGTGACCAGGTTTAAACATGACACAACATTTACAAGTTGAAAAATGGAAGTATGCATATTACGTAGAAGAGATTTCATGAGCAAAGGCATCAGCCAATTAGAGTCCACATATTCTAATGAGTCTGGCGAATTGAGCCCAAGATAGAAGAGCTCAATTATACATTCTCCTGCAATGCTCAGAGAAAGAAACTAATTAAGTTAATATAATCATTTTATTTTGCTGTATTCAGATGGATAGTATTTATCTCAATCTGCCAGTTGTCTTGAGAAATATTTTATCATCATCAATTGTATTCACTAAATCTGAGGCCTTTAATAAATCTGTACTTTCTATATTAACAGAATTAACCACATTTAGAAACGTATTTACTTAGCCTGGAAGTAAAGGATATGGGAAGTAAGGATAGATGCTATAGTGATAATCTCAGGGTGATCAATGTGACCCTTCTATTAATATAGTAAAATATAATCCTCAGATGCCAAAAGCAAACTACATTTTCATGAATGTAGAAAAAATGTAACTTAAATATTTACATAAAGAAATATTTCTAAGTTAATATAATGCCACTTAGTTTTTCATAGTCATAAGATATCAAGAAATTACAAATCGCATTTATAGTAACAAACATGCTTTCACACTATGCTTGACAGAGTTAAGACAGATCAAGAAAACAGGATTATAGAAACTTAACAGTGTTCATGGATTTAGAGTAGAGTTAATGATTTTAGAATCAAATGAATAGGTTGAAAATTTCACAGATACTTGAAAAATAAAGTGGCAATGGGATATTGATTAAACAATGTGCGTCTGTCTGGAAACTGAATTTCAAAATTCAAGACAATAAAATATCATTGTTCCTATAAATCTTCAAAGATTATCTCTATTCTCCAATGTGCAGCTACTTTGGATTATAATAACATTTTGAAAATAAGATATGTATTGCCTGATTATTGTAAAGCTTCAAAGAATAATTTGAACCTGCTCAGCATTGAAACACACCCCCAAAATGACACTCATTCTTACTTTTATTGTTTCATAAAAGAAATTACAAGGTATTTGTAATTCACTAAATTTAATACACAATATTATATTAATTTATTATAGGCTTATTTAGAAGTTATTAAGCAAAACATTTTTAGATGAATTAAAATATGAGATTATTTTTATCTTCAAGTATCTTTCAATTTAGTGAAATTTATAGACACACATTTGCAATGTAAAATAAGTGTATATAAGGTCAAAAGGAGTATACACATATATTGAAGTTGAACGAATAATCTTAACCCAAATAAACTAAAATACATCTCTGATAAAAATTTTTTTAGTGCTATAGCTTTTTTACATGTTTAGGCATAGATTACTAACTAGAAATTTTCTACTCCTTGAGTAGAGTTTAGTTACCTGCCCTTTAAGGTATCACCTTACTTTTGTTTACTTTAAAACTGACTAATGAGTTTAAAACATATGACATCTCTGGAGTCTCACAATAGCTAGTCTAGGACAGACATAAATTATTATGCAATTATATAATTATACAAGAGAAATCAGGGCTCAGAGGAGATTCTGCCTTGCAAAATGTGGAGCACAGGCAATGAGAACATGGATTCTATGACATTTAATCTAATTATTTTTCTCCCCACATGTATCTTCTTCTGGATACACCTTAGTGAATGAAATCAACTGTTGAATATGAGAAGAGGCTATTATTTTTCATGTACCTCTAAAATCTGAAAAAATAGGAAAGAGCATGGCAGTTTAGTAAAGTTAGCCTAAATTCTTACTATGACACTTGCTTTAGAGCAATGTATTGCTTGAAGGCTTAGGTCAAATTTCAGGAGGAGTTTCATTTATTATACAATCCTTGAGGTAAATATAAAAGGAAAATTATAGAACTCATTACTATAAGAAGGAGTACATGATATGATACAGTCTTCAATGAGGCTCAGCAAAATTACACAGTGTTATCAATAAACAGGAAAAATATTTTTTTCAGGAATAAGAGCATATGCCTACCCTGATAGAGATATCTATACTTTTTCTAACACATGGGGACCTTTCCAATACCCATCACCTTATCTACAATTTAATACTTTTTTCATTTCAGAACATGGGGGGGGCACTTGTGATTTGATTGATTCAAAGTTATAAGTATGCTCTTCACCCAGTCTGTGTATCTAATAGGTGTTATTTTACCCATGCCCTCCTCCTACCTCTCCCAGCTTGATTTTCATAGAGATTTACTGCCATCTATGCCCTTAAGTGTTGATTTATTAGTTCTAATTTGCTATTGAGTACAAGTGTTTGTTTTTCCATTGTTGTGGTGTTTCACTTAGATGAATGGTCTCCTTTCCCCCAGGTTGTCACAAAGATACTAGATTGTCATTTTTTATGGTTTATTAGTACTCCATGGTATGCTTCTACCAGATTTTATTAAGCCACTCATATACTGGTTGGGCATTTGTGTTGTTGCCATGTCTTTGTGATTGTGCTGCTATAAAAATTTGAGGGCAGATGCCCTTCTTATAAAGTGACACTTTTCCCTTTGGGTATATACCCAGAGGTGGGATTGCTGGATCAAATGGTAGGACTACTTTGAGTTCTCTTAGGTATCTCCATACAATTTCCATAGAGCTTGCGCTACTTTGCACTCCCACCACCAACATGTGAGTGTTCCTTTCTCTTTGTATCTCTTTGCAACTGTTCTTTTGGGAAATCTGGGTAACAGGCATTCTCATTGGAGTCAGGTGATATCTCATTATGGATTTGATTGGCGTTTCCTTAATGATTAGAGATATTGGTCATTTTTTTTTTTTTTTTGCATGTGTTTGTTAGCCGTACTGTCTTCAATTAAAAAGTTTCTAACAATTTCTTTGGCCCATCTTTTCACTGAGTGCTTTGTAGATTCTGGTAATCAGCCCTTTATCAGATGTATAGCATGCAAATATTTTCTCCCATATTAGGAACTGTTTACTTATTCTACTGATTGTGTCCATGAGTGTGCAGAGACTTTAATTTGATCAGGTCCCACTTGTTCATTTTTGTTGCAGCTATGATTATTTTCGAGTTCTTCTTCATGAAATCTTTCCTGGGCCAATATCTATAAGAGGTTTTCCAAATTTTTCTTCTAGGATTTTTATAGTTTCATGCCTTAGGTTTGAAGTCTTTAAGCATCATGAGTTAATTAGTTAATTTTTGTGAGTAGTGAGAGGTGCAGAACCTGTTTCGGTCTTTTACTTGCAGCTATCCAGTTTTCCCAGCACCATTTATTGAATAGGCATTCTTTAATCCACTGTATTTTTTTACGATTTGTCAAAAATCAGATTGGAGGCCAGGCATGGTGGCTCATACCTCCAATCCTATCACTCTGGGACATCGAGGCCAGGGGATCTCTTGAACTCAAAATTTTGAGACCAATCTGCGTAAGAGCAAGACCCAGTCTCTACTCAAAATAGAAAAAAATTAGCTGGGCATTACAAGCACCATTAGTCCCAGCTACTAGAAAGACTGAGGCAGAAGAATTTCTTGAGCTCAAGAGTTTGAGGTTGATGTGAGCTAGATGATGGCCTTGCACTCACCCAAGACAATAGAGTCAGACTCTGTCTCCAAAAAGGAAAAAAAAAAAAAATTAGGTGGGAATATGAGGCTGGTTACATCTCTGGGTCCTCTATTCTCACTCATAGGCCTATGTCTCTGCCTTTCTGCCAGAACCATGCTGCTTTGCTACTATAGCCTTGTAGAATAGCTTGAAATCTGGTAGTGTGATACTTCTCACTTTGTTCTTATTATGTAAGGTTCCATTGGCTATATGAGTTCTTTCTAGTTCTATATAAAGTATAGAACTAGTTGTTTCTAGATATGTGAAAAATGACCTTAGTATTTTAATGGGTACTGCATTAAATCTACAAATCACTTTAGGGATTACAGCCATTTTAGCGATGTTAATTTTGGAGCATAATATGTTTTCCCATCTGTTTCCATCCTCTACAACTTCTTTCCTCAGTGTTTCATGGTTGTTCTTAGAGGTCTTTCACTTCCTTAGTTAAATATATCCCTGGGTATTTTATTTTCTTTGTTGCTAGAAAAAAGTATTACATCATTATTTGATTCTCAGCAGGACTGTGTTGATGTATATAAAACCCACATATTTTTGTACATTTATTTTGTACCCTGAAGCCTTACTGCATTTATTTTCCAAGTCTGGGAGGTCTTGTTTGAATCTTTAGTATTTCCTAGACATAAGACCTTTTATCAGCAAAGAGTGATAATTTGAAATTTTTTTTTCCCTTTTGGATACCCTTGATCCCTTCTCTTGTCTCATTGCTTCTAGAACCATGTTGAACATAAGTGGAGATAGTGGGCAGCATTGTCTGGTTCTAGGTTTTAATGGAATGGTTTCAGTTTTTCCCCTTTCAATATTATGTTGCCTGTGAGTTGTTGCATATGGCCTTTATAATTTTCAGATAAATTCTATTTATACTTATTTTTTTAAGCTTTCTTGTCATAAAAAGGTGATGAATTTTTTCAAACGTGTTCCTGTGTCGAAAAAGTATGGTCCTTGCTTTTGTATCTATTTATGGGTTCTATTTTATTACAGACTTAAATATGTTGAACCATCCTTGCATCTCTGGGATGAAGCCCACTTGATTGTGGTGAATTCTTTTTTTGATGTGGAACTGAATTCAGTTTGCTAAGATTTTATCGAGAATTTTTGTATCTAGTCACAAGGGATATTGGTCTGTGATTTTCTTTTTGAGTTGTGTTCTTTCCTGGCTTTGGTATCAAGGTTATATTGACTTCATAATGAGTGAGGAGGATTCCTTTTCTCTCAAATTTAAGAATTAATTTCTACAGTGTAGGTACAAGTTCATTTATGTAGGTTTGATAAAATCTGGGTATAAAATTATCTAGTCCAGTATGTTTTTTTGTTGATAAATTTTTTATTGCTGCTTAAATTTTGTTGTTTGATAATGTCCTATAAGGAATACTACATCCTCCTGATAGCTCTTGGAGGGGTTATATGTTTCTAAAAATTTGCCCATTTCCTTCATGTTTTGAAGTTTGTGAGCATAGAAATTATTATTTTGTTACAGAGTAAATAAAAATATCACAAAAAGGTTGTAATATTTTTTTTCTTTTGTAGTCAAGAAATAATCAAGATAATTTTAGTTCAAACTCTGGACAAATAATAAAAACTTAAAAACAAAAAGGCAATGCTAAGATTTTCTAATGTACCTCTTTTTTAAACTTTGAGATATAATTTTATTTCTCTAGTTTCTCATATTTATTAAAGACAAATCATTGTAAGATCAACTTATTTGTGAATAAATTTTCCCTTACTCAGTTTTATTATTTGCATAAAGTAGAGCAAGAATAGTCATTGATCATGGGCTTTCCTTTTTTAAGATTAGCTTTGCTGGGAAACTAGCCCTCTACCCCATTAGTTAAGGTTATTTAAAGATCTCAAGACAAGCCAAAGATTCATACTAGTATGAACTGGGAAATTCCTCCTTTTGTTGGAGGAATTCTGGACCTCATAGTAAGTGATATTCATTACTTATCACAGACCAAGGCATGCTAAAGATGAGGTATTCGGTCATCAATTTTTTTGTTTTTTCCAGAGGGTTTTTATTAGATTTATAAAGTCAACCTGATTCCTCAAAATAGTCTGGTCATATTAAAATATACTATTCCAGTCAAAGCTTTGCTAAAGTAAACAGCACCTATAATTCTGTCCCATCATTAAAGAAAAATAGATTCTTACTAAACTTATACAAATAGCTATTTAGTCATATAAGAATACTTATGAATGGTTTTTAAATTCTGGATAAATCAAGTAGAGAGAAAAATAAATGTTTCAAACTATTTACACATATACATTACCAATTTTTTGTAAGCTGTAAGTAGTTTCAAAAAATGGAAACAAGGATTTCTTATCTTCTGAAAAATGAACTATAAAAGAATTAGTAATATTTTAAATCAATGGTCAGAAATAAATTAGTTCAGTCCCATTAATTGGTTCTTATTTGTTTGAGGTTGCATTAGCAATCCTCAGAAATGTATCATTTTTTAATTTAAAAAAATTTTTTTATCATTTTTTAAAATTAAAGTATGCTAGTTGCTTTGGAGTCCAGGCACCTAGTTGAGATGTCTAGAAGTAGCTTTTATATAGAAAAGCAAACGTTAATATTTGGAACAGTTTATCTTGGAGTTTATATGACTCAAGAGGTGCTTGTATGAAGTATGGAAAAATGGCAGCGGTGGAAATTTCCTTGAGTCTAAGTCAGAAAAATATAAGAAGAATTTGAAAATAGTACTGATTTAGTCGAAACTGTATTATCTCTCAAGTTAGTAGAAAATTGCTTTTTGAGAAGAATTAAAGTAAAACAATAATTGTGAATAAAAAATCTTACATGGTGATAAAGATGGTTATAAAGATAATTGACAAAGAAGATTTGGTAATTTTAGTGGCATGTAATAATTTAATGTAATAACCATAAATATTATTGGTAACATAATAAAGCATCAGCATTTTAAGAATCTCATACAATCTTGGAATACATATTAACAATGTTTATATAAATGTAACCCAAAGAAAGTTAAACAACATTAATACTTGCCATTGTTGCCTATATAGATTTCACATATCCAGTAAGTGAAATGTATTTCTTTTAGATTTTCAGTAGCCTAATATTTATAAAGTTAGTGTAGGGGTAAGGGAAAATGTGCCCTGAAAATCTAATCCCTGAAAGTTCACTGAAAGATCACTTCACAATTAAAACAGGATCATAGATTAACATAAAACATTTATTTAGTCAAAGTGATAATTCAAAAAGCATAAATGTTAATTTTTTCTGAAAAAAAGATTAATTTTTAAATATTTTACATATAGAATTTTTTCTCTTAAATCTAGTGGCTTTAGCAACTCTGAGCAAACCTTATTTCTGATAAAAACAAACTAAGACATTACAGTTACTTTATAATTATCAGTTCCCAGTTAGTAGTAGCATATCTAAATTTCTTTAGTTTTCTATGTCATATAAAAAACAAGTCATTAAAGTATATAAACTTAAATTCATGTTTAAAAATTGTTTCAGTATTCTTTCTAATTTACAAATGACTCAGATGTTTTATTGTCATCTTCTTTAATTCAACATAATATTATTGGCAGAGGGTTCCCCTGAAAGTGTGTTAGAACTTTAAACCATGGGTTCTTGGATAGCCAGAAAAAGAATTTAAAGACTACCACCAACAAACAACAAACCCTAAAAAAGCCAAGGGCAGACCAAAGGGAGTTCCTAGCTGGGTTCGTGTTTTGTTTTAAGAACGACCTCATAGGGAAAAGTACAGAGAAAAGCCTTGGTTGCCAAGCTAGGTTGAAATACCAATTTTCTCTTGCTCGACCACTCTGTATTTGTTCTGTTAATTTTTAACTGTTTCCATCAGGGCTGCTTCCTCTTCTTCAAAGGTCCCCCTGGTCCCCACTCAGGCCTAGACAAGTACTCCCCAGAGTGAGAGAAAAAAATTGAAATGAGGAAAATAAAATTAAACATACTACCCTTTACCTTCTTTAGTCAATTTTTTAGTTCTGTGAATAAAGGAGTTTAGTTAGGCAGCTGTGTCCCATTCCAGGAGCTGGTCCAGGACAGGAGAATTTTAAACAGAAGGAAGACACAAATGGCAACATTTGCAGCATTTTTTTTAAATAGTTGGGAAGGAAAAACAATCGTTTTAGGACCAGAGATGGAAGGAGAGATAAGAAAAAAGGAAAGGGTTGATTCTAAACATGTGCCATTTGATAGGGTGAAGGGGTTGGCTTCAAAAAAACTTTAAATCACCCTCATTAAGGGAGTCTATAAGAGAATTTTGATTTCATTTGGAAATTTTGAAACCCAATTATAGCATCATTTTTGTTAATTTGGAAGGTTTGAAACACTCTTTCAATGGAGCAGGCAGCTAGAGGTTTCCTAAGGTTTTATGGTGGCTGGCAAAGCTTTAAATCATTTCAGGTTAGATTTCAAAATTCACAATAATTTTTTATAGTTTTTTAAACATATTAGTCACTAATGCCTCTGATAGTAGTGTATTATGTTCCATTTCCTTAGAACTAAGTTTTTATAACTTACCTTCAAGAGGGCATCCCTGCCCAGAGAGTACTCAGGCATCATTAAAACCCTTACGGACCAGCTGAATATGACTAGATCCCCCCCCACCAACCTCTTTCTTGGTTGCCATTTATTAACTAAAAAAAAACTGATGGGATCTATATTTTGGAAAAAGGAGAGCTTTATTTCTCATGAAGGCCAATATTCCAATAGGTTGGAAAGCCAAGCCCTGGCCAAGCACCAGGCACATTTGTTTCAAAGGACACACAAAAGAAGCAAGAGTTTATATTTAGAGTGGTGAGTAAATATAAATATTCAACAAACTATAGCAGGAGTATGAATATTTAAGAAGGGCAATGATATGCATAGAATTGGGCTTTATCTCTCCCCTCCCTTCATGGCTGGGAACTCAATTTTAAGGTGTTTTTGGTATCTGTTGGCCAAAATGTGTCCAGTCAGGTAGCAAAGGGCTTAGGATTTTATTTTTAGTTTATACAACTTGATATTATAGCTTGTAAATGAAACACTACTAGGTCTAATTATTTTTTTCCCCATTATGCAGAATATTTTTTTTTAGGCATATCAACTATAAAAACTTATAATCCTTCTAAGGAAATCAGTTGTACTGATAAGGTTTCAGATGCCCTAATAGCATGTTTCCGTATTGAAGGCTATGTTGAATTATGCAAAAAAATCCTGAATCTTTGTAATTCTTTTCCCCAGTAGGGGAAATTTGGGATACAGGTGAACATATATGTCTGTTTATATATTAATTGCTCTATAGTAATGTCAAAGAGGACAGTTCCACATTGAAAAGGATACTTGGACTGAGTTTGATCTTATTTTTTTTAATAGATTCTCATTGATCTGGTTCTGAAGCAATTACTTGACAAGGACATAAAAAACCATAAAAGAGCAGCTCAGCTAATGACAGTATAAAGACAGTTTTGATAAATGGTCAGATATATTATCAAGGGTGATTTGGGTTGCTTTAATCACTCTGTATGGGTTTCTGAATTGTATTGAATGATGGTCACATTCTTCTGTTATGAAGCTTCAATTTATACAGGCAAGTGCATGCCAAGAATGTGATTAACACTTAAGTCCAAATATTAAAACTGTAATGAGTGTATTTTCTACTTCTATTTTACATTATTTATAACTGGCAATAAGCTTTAAAACTTGCTATTACTTTTATGTTTAATACTTTCAGATAGTTCTTTAACTTTACAAAATCTATAAACCAAAACTCATATAAGTAAATGCAGGTTTTCTTATCAGTTGATCAATGAAAATGGAATAAATACAATAGCATTATTCAATATCTAGTACTTCTATTTTGAACATCTTGACTCAACTATGAAAGCTTCCTAGTATGGCTTCATGTTTTATTAGTCAGATTAAGCATTTCCTAGCTGCTGTTAAGAACAGCCAGAAAATCTTAGTGGATTGAAGCAACAAAAGCTTATTTCTCACTTATCTCATAATACATCTTGTAAGGTAAAGTGATGCTCTCCTATAAGAAAGACCCGAGGATCTGAGCTACCTGCATCTTGTGGTTCCACCATCCCCTACAACTGACTCAGAATTCTCCAGCAGCTCCTCTGAATACAGTTGGCAAAGGTAGCCTATGATGGAGTAAAAAATACAACTAGGTCCATGAATCTGAAAATCTCCTGTACTCACCATTCTTTGGCAAAGTTACACAGGAGGTAGGAAACCAGGTGAGGACTGCAATTATTTGAAATATTATGTGCCCTGGATGAAGAAATGGAATTTGTGAGGTATCACACAATCTCTATCACTCACATTATGTATTTAGGCAATTCTTTTATAATATACATAAGGAAACTAAAAGATATATGTAGCAACTTTGAAGAATATTAAGTTATTTATTTATAATCAAATGAAACACAGACTCTTATTTTCCTATCTTTTGGTCCTTAAGATGGTGTAGAAAAGCCATTCTTTCAAATACTAAATACTGTGTTCCTTTGAATAATTCTTGAACTTTAAATTTAAATGAGCTTTGTATATTTTGTTCTAATGTGTTATTTATCCTTGATTTAAATCTCAATTCACTTTATGACTCTAATGAGATACATAGAAATGATATCAACAGTTCATATTACAAATTCCCCCAAATCCCTTTACATGGATTCCCAAAATAAGTAGCATCAACCGCCAAGAGAGCTAATCCTAGTTTTTATTGATAGCTACCATAAGGAAATTAGCTGACAATAAATTCTAAATTTCATTTTGAAAATCATAGAAAGTAAAATAACAAGCATGCTAGTTGTAGGTTGTTACATTATGCTAAAAATTACAAGAACATATTATTGGAAAACTTTGTAAATGCCAAATATTTTCAAACTAAATGCAGGAAAAGTAGCAAATTACTTGTTGAGAAAAATCATCCTAATATTCTCTTCTTCTAATCTTCATATTTATTTAATATGTAAGTAACAATCAGAACATATAGAAGTGGTTTCTTAATATAAGGATGTTATTTAACTTATATTTTCTGTAGTTACTAATGTAATTATCATACTTCTCAATTATCACACTATTTCTGAGTATTTTTATTCATACTTTATTAGACTACCCTTGGATATTTTTATTCTTGAAGATTTTCTTTTATTTGCCGAATTATTTTAAAGATTTATTCAAAACACGTCATTTATCTTCATTGAAATTTCATTTAAAATGCTTTTTTGTTGTTAATCATATGAAATAATTTATTGAAAATATTTCCCCATATAAATTAAAATATGTTTACTTAACAATTGATTCTTATGAGTGAAAAATAGAAAACCGTGAATGAAATGACAGATGGTTTTGAAGTTTGTTTGTTTGTTTGTTTGTTTTTGAGATGGAGCCTCAAGCTATCCCCCTGGGTAGAGTGCCATAGCATCACAGCTCATAGCAACCTCCAACTCCTGGGCTCAAGCGAGTCTCCTGCCTCCGCCTCCCAAGTATCTGGCATCACAGGTGCCCACCACAACGCCCGGCCATTTTTTGGTTGCAGCCATCATTGTTGTTTGGCGGGCCAGGGCTGGGGATTCGAACCCTCCGCCTTAGGTGTATGTGGCGCCTTAGCCAATTGAGCCACAGGCGCTGAGCCTGAAGTTATTTCTTAAAGTAACTCTAGTTTGATTTATTTGGTGGATTCTGAGTAAATGAATTTATCAATGGTATTTTCCTTCACCCAGTATTTTATAAAATATTTGAATCTTTCTTGACAGTTTTTGTGTTATTTCTCTTCCAAGTGTGATTTGTTTCTGATGCTATAAAAAAATGTAGTCTCTTGGGTTGGAAATGATTTGATTTGAATAATATGCATAAATGATGTAAATGCAAGTGTCCTATTGAAACAACATGTAAATAAAAATTAGAGAAATATGGCTTGAGGGAAAATTATTGCCATGTGAATGAAGTTGAATAAAGAAAGAAAGAAGAAATCTGTCAGCCTAACTCACAATTTCAGTACTGGGCATTAGCATCCGTTGGATTTGTGTTACTAAATAACCAAGAGATGAATTGAAAGCATTTATATTTTTGTAAATAATATCAATAAATTGACAACATAAATAAGCACATGAATAGCTGGAATAGCTGAATTCTGGAAAATATTTTGGTGCTTCTTTTGTGTTTGCTCATATTTTAGAAAATGTAAAAATGACTCTCCTGAGCTTCCTGCATGTTTTTTGGGATAAAGCAGTTAACTGGTTTTCATCAAATAAGTAATTTAAATGGAATACTTAATTTGGAGAATTGAATTAGAGACAACATAATAGAGTACGACGGGGGAAAAGAGTCACTCAAATAATGCAAAACAAATATCTGATTATTTTCATAGTTTTAATTATAAAAGCACATTAATAACTATGAACTATATGAGAATATACAGATAGGTAAGGAGTAGCAACTACACAAGTGTGTCAGTATGCTAATAGACCTCAGAATCTCAGTGGTTTTAAACAACAAATATTGAAACTGCATATCTCTCTCAGAGTTTCAAATCTACAAGGAGGTCCTCCTCATCATAGTCCCTGGGGACTCAAGGCTGATGAAAGAAGCTAGCAGGTGTCACATTCACAATTAAATGTTTGACTTAGGGATGACAACCCAATTAATTTCATGTTCTTCTCATCTCATCCACCTATGAAGTGGCCAGAAAGAATAAATCTACCACGTATTTTTTAAGAATAAGAGCTAAAATTTTCCTTAAATAAATTCTAGCTACTGCCATGGTAGGCTTGAATAACACCAACCTTCACCTGTATTATAATGTTATGCTAATACAAGCACGTGGAAGTTCCAATTCTGGAACTATACATGAAGACAAATAGACCACCTCAAGAGAGATAATGGTGGAAACCTGGTTGTGTAAAAATGTTTGTAAATATAGATATAGGTGTTTATTTATAAATATACATATATAAAATTAGGAACTACTTAAGATATTGATTTTCTATTGTTTCTCCAATGAGTGCATTTAATATATTATGATGTTGTAATGTATTTCCTCACAATTCTTCCTAGCTAGCTGGTTTGGGTACACAAGAATTCATAAAATAAAGCCATAAGCTTATTCTTGTCAGTGAGTTGAATTGGGGAATATAGCAATTGTGATGGCCTAAGGCTTATATCTCCCAGCACATAATTGTTAAATGAATTATACCTCTTGCTTAAGTCCCAGTGCCCTTTCCCACAAGGAAAACAAAACAAAATAAAGTTTGACATATGATCAACATTATGCATCATGCTATTATGCAGGTACCGTAGGTCATTTGAGGAAATAATCTCAAAAAAGAAGATTAGGAGCCTGGGAAAATGGAAAAGTCAGTGAATGACCTTACCCCACAAAATTTGGAGCAACTAGAGATCTATTCCTCTAGAACCCATGAGAACCTGTGTGGAATATAGCTCAGATTTTGTCCTGAGAGATAGAAGGAGGAAAACTCACCAAATCCCTTGTTTCCTTGGCCAACAGTAGCTCTGCAATGTGTTAACGGCTTGCACTTTCAGGTTGCCCACGCGTGGTTGCTTGGGCAGCTCCCCATAGTGTCTCTATCAGAATAATTCTGGGGCAAAAAAGAAACAGAAAGTAGCATTTTCGAGAGGATCTTAGTTTAGATGTTTCAAGCAGGTATCCTTAAAAAGTGATTGATGTGAAAGGTGGTTTGAAAATGATTTGAGGCAGGAACCGGAGGTGTCCAGTTAAGGACCACAGTTAGTATTGGTTATTGTAAGCCAGAAAGCTCCCTCTCTCCTCCTTCAAATTTCTTTCTTTCTTTCTTTCTTTTTTTTATTGCAGTTTGACAGGCGGGGCTGGGGGGGAGGAGACCAGGTTTGAACCTGCCACCCTTTGTATATGGGGTCGGCGTCCTAACCACTGAAGCACAGGTACCACCCCGCCTTCAAATTTCTTTATTTGGGTTTCTTCCAGCACGTATTTTAAAATAGGGCAGCATATTACACTTTTTTTGAATGATCCATTTACATATTGCTTCTCTATTTTATTCTCTGTTCTTCAACTTTTGCTCTGCCCTTGCTCCTGGTACTTCTGGACACAATCTCCTCATTAGATGCTGCTGCATTAGTCCAAGTAAGGAGGTTGATGTAAAATAAATTGGACTTTCCTTGCCTAGCCTGTTTTTACTCTTCACAATACTAACAGACAACTACATCAAACTTACCCAAGAAATTGGAGATAATTTTTTAAAAATGCAACATAGGAGCAGAAATTTATAGCTATGTGCTAAATAGGACATTTTCCAAATCGAGAGAAACAAACAAACAAACATGAAAATACTTCCAATAGATTGCCATTGTCAGATCACCAGTGGGGCTAAACAGGCTTCCTTACCTTAGTAATCTAACTACATTTTCCCAAAGCCAGTTTATGTTAATCAATGTATTTTCAAATTTTCACCCACTAATTATGATACTAAAATCATCCTAGGATCCAACTTCCTAAGAAATATAATCTTCATTTACTCAACACACAAATACACTTAACATATTTACCTAAATTTTCAGTGTTCAGCTTTCCAGTAACATTCCTAAAATATTCAGTGATAGAATATGGCATACTAAGTATATTTTGGAGGCGAAGGTCCTCCAGAGGCACCCCACACATGCACATAGAGGCATTGGTCTGAGACTGTATAATATAAATTCATAGAACATAAATATTTTCCTAACTGGCTCATAATTTACAAATCCCTTCTTTTGGTTTCTTTTTCCTTTCTTTATTCCCTGCTTTCAAATCGTGCTTCTCTTGGTCTGCTCTGAGTGATAAAGAGGCCTATAGTTGTAGGTAAAAACTATAATTTCTACTCAGCTACCCAAATTCTTGACAAAAGAGTAATATTATTTCCAATAAGCATTTCAACAAATTCTTTGCTGAGGATTCTTATCCTGATTAGGTTACAAAGGAAAGAATTTATCCCAGTTATATCATATTTTCTGTTAAAGATATTAAAAATTTTTCTATATGTAATTATACTTGTAAGTCACATACTCTCCATTTGTGGGCTAACTGCCCTACTCATTGTAACTCTTGTTGACATCCCCAACATTGTCTTGTAGCAATCTCCCCTAACTTAGAGTTCACTTAGTCTAGTGACCTTCTGAGTCTTACACTCTAACTCCAGCCACCGCTGGCTATCTGAAATTACTTCTCTTTTTGCCTAAAAAGTTCGTGAACCAAATATTCGAATACTTAATTTGTCACTAAAGATGAATTATGTCCGGTGTCATCTGTCAAGGAGGCCTTCTCTAGACAGCAAAGATAAGTTACTGAACTGCCTTCCCCAATGTCATTCTTCCTTATTTTCATGCCATTTATTACTATTAAATGTTTATATTGTTTTTATTGGTTTAATATTGTCTATCCCCTGCTACTACATAACAAATTTTATTTTATTATCCCAAAAGTAGTTACTTTGAATAATTTATGTGAAAATCATTAGGTATGTATGCATGTGTGTAGGGAAGGCAATGGAGTTTAGATAAGTACTAAACATTGACTGTTCACAACCTTTCTAAAGAAGCTTTCAATATATTGATATATAATTTACATATCTCAAAATTCACCTATTTTAAGTGTAAAATTCGATGTTTTTAGTAAATTTATAGAATTGTGTATCAACCATAGTCCAGTCATAGAATTTTGCAGTCAAGCCCTATTTTCAACACCAATCCCAGGCTATTAATTTGCTTTCTGCTTCTGTAATATTGCCGTTTCACTTTTAATTTAAATCCCAGCTTCCTGCGTGTCATCTCTGTGCTAGAAGAGCATGGGTGTCTATCAATGATTGGTATAACGGTGTCCTTAAACACTCTGAGCCAAAAGGATCAATGGATATGTGTGAAGATTAAGCAATTAGGCAGTGCTTTGGATTTTTATCAACCTATCTCAGATTTTTCTTTCTGCTGGTCCTTCATTGTTTCTTCTCTGTTTCTATAGTCTGAAGGTTGTGTCTCTAAAATTCATATGTTGAAAACATAATCACCAATGTGATGGTAGTAAGATGCAGGGGCCTTTGAGAAGTGATTAGATCAGGAGGGTAGAGCCCCCACGGATGGGATTAGTACCCATATATAAAAGGCTACAGAGAACTCCCTTGCTTCTCCCGCCACATGGGAATGCAGCAAGGCACCAGATATGTACCAGGAGGTGGGACCTCACCTGACATGGAATCCACTGGTGCCTTGACCTCAGATTTCCCAGCCTTCAGAACAGTGGGAAATACATTTCTGTTGTTTATAAACTTCCCAGTTTATGGTAGTTTGTTTAAGCAGCCCAAATAGACTAAGACATTTGTACATGCCCAAGCCTCATGTTCAGCCAGCAGTATGTAGATACATAAAATCAACTTCAGCTTCTGCTGTTGTGAACACAGCCTTGAACATGTATGCAGCTTCCTTGACATCTGGGGATTTGGAGAGCTTATCAGGTTCAAGGTTAGTGATCTCATTTACTAGATCTCTCTGTTAAATGTATGAACTAGTCTGCTGCTGGTTTGATACTATTTTCAACAAGTATCACAACCGCAAATTAGTGGTGATGTTGGTCTTCTGAACTGATTTGTTATTAAGTCCACAGTTCTTTTAAACTTTCCCTCACACATGGGAATTTGGCAACCACTGTTCTAGATCAAATCAGCCCAAAGACACAATGTTCCTAGCTGTCATGGTACGTCCTACCCTTGTAAAGCTACCATGATGACAGAGCTTGGATAGACGAGAGCTTGCCTGAAATTGAGACACACTAGGTGGCCACTGTGCTTGTTAGAGGCTTAGCAGTTTTGCTTGGATAATTTTTTCTCAATTTGTTCCATGCCTTTTGTTGATTTCCAGAATCCTACTAGAGTTGTTTATGACAAAAGTTGCCAAATTTCATCATTGATTTTTAGAGGAAGAAGATTTGCTGGGTATCTTACACTATAATTTCAGAAGTGCTAACCCCTTTCACATATTTGAAAAAACCTTTAGATGATTTTGATATAATAGCTCACATTATAGAATAATAACCATAAAAATATTTAACAAATTATTTCAGTGACTGAGTCACCCTCTTCAACAAACTATTATGTACTCATCCATGGTACTTTTTTAAATTAAGTAAATAATAACTAATACAGATCTTCCCATTTTATGTCCTATCTCACCAATAATTTATTTTAAAAGGTTATAAATTTCTAGACAACTGGGTTTCCTAAATGATGATTATCACTTTTTCATTATTAATGATTATTTTTGTTCTTGTCATGTCATATTTAAAATGACTGCTATTTTTCTATGGAATTCATTCTGTATGTGTAATAAATAGCTTATTTTAACATGGAAGATGTTTTCTGCTACCAAGGTAATGTATTATTTTGAGAATTATCTTTGTCAGAAAGCTCTTAATAAGAAAAAAAGAATATTATTGGTGAAGTAAGAATCATGAAGTCAAACGAAAGGGACCTTGTGATGGTGAATTTTATATGTCAACTTGTATATACTATGGCAATGAGTTGTTTGGTCAAACTTTAATCTTGATGTTTCTGTATACATTAATAATAGTTGACTTTAAGTAAGTCATATTACCCTCCATAATGTGAATGGGCCTTTCTAATCTGTTTATCCCAACCTTCTTATAAAACATATATTCCTTTCAAGAATTCCAAAAGAAAACCCTGAAACCTAAGTAATTCTATTTTATTATTTTGCTAGTAACAAAGTAAAAGTTGTGCAAAGAGAAAGATATCTTCTGCAATTTTTAGATTATATCAAAGGCAAAATATTTCAAGTACAGACTTCTCAGAGGAAGGCTATTACCAGAAGGAAGATGTCCAGGTTTACCTGTATGTAGTTTTGCCAACTACTGTGTTTACCCGAAAATAAGACCTACGCAAAAAATAAGCCATAGCAGGATTTCTATGCATTTGTTAAATATAAGCCCTATCCCAATAATAAGACCTAGTGATGGGCATGGCTATGCAGTGTATTTGCCTAGACACGCCATGCATTTTGGTGCAGAGACATCCCCTAAAAATGAGCCCTAGTGTGTCTTCTTGAGAAAAAATAAATATAAGACAGTCTCTTATTTTGGGGGAAACACGGTATGAAATAGAAGAAAGTCTCACCAGAAAATGAAGAGACAACCAATTAGATGTTGGAATGCTCTTGGTGGGGTGGTCACCAAATGGTGGCAACACAGGCCTGTTTCACCAGTCAGTAGAAAGAGAACAACAACATCAACAAAGAGGGAACAAAAGAATGAATGAAAGACATAGTAAGAGGTAGAAAAAGATAGTACCCACAGTCTGTTTCTTACTTTCCCTATATCATGGTAAAAGAAAATGAAAGGGTAAGAAAAAAGAAAGAAAGGGCCAGCAGCTCCTCTAAAGAAGCAACAGAGTTCATTTAGGCATCCAGATTCATGTGAAGAAAAGAAGAAATCCCAAGAAACATATTCCAAAGGGAGAAAAAGACCAGAATTGCAAGAGCTATGGTATAGTTACGACCTTGTTTTAAATCAATATACAATAGGGATTGAATAAAACTATAATAGAATAAATCTTGAGCTTTAAAGAATAGCTCAAAGGAAAAAAAATCAATCCCTTTGATTTTCCCAATTAAACATCTGAATCCACATGACTCATAATTATAAAATATTTATCATTTCTTAAGCAAGGAAAAACACAAAATCAGAGCATTTGTTTATTTTATTATTATTCAGCTCAATTTGTTATGCTATGTAAGATAGCATTATTTAAAAGCCAATGTATTTTATAATAATAATGATATACAGGAACTTTTTTCCATGATGTATACAAGAAATTCTAATATTATTTTTTATGTTAATAGATGGTCTATAATAAAATATTAATTATAATAGTATATTTTAATAAGGACCCTTTATCTTCTAAAATATGATCTTAAATTATATTCAGTGATCAAAAGGATATTAATTCATTTATTCAACAAGTATGTGCCAGCTGCATCTGTCAGCACTGTTCTAGGTACAAGAGAATTAAAAAACAAGTATTTTCATCTCTATAGAAATTTTCTTTTCTTCTCATTACAAGGCAGCATTTGTCTATCTTATCTAAGACTGAGCTGGCCTTATGACTTTCAGGACATATCTTCGTTTTTCCAGGCTCAGTCAAGCTCCCTGAGACAATACAAACAGAACTTTGTCAGATGAGGAGAGCATCAGAATGAATTCAGAAGTAAATATAACCTGAAGAACACTAACTACATTAAACTCATTAGTTAAAATGAAATAAATAACCTGGAAATTATATAAACGCAATAGAAAAAGGACCAAAAGAAGAAAAATGCATTTACAGAACAAATGAAGATTTTAGATTGAAAGAATATATTTTTTAATGGGTTGAAATTAATTTCCTGTGACTTTTTTAAAATTTATTCTGATATGTAGTAATAATTCCTTTAGCTTACAATGGAAATGGTAAAACAATAGAATGAGATGATAAAGAAGTTAACTAGCAAAATTGAGAGCAAAACTGAACCATTGTTTACCTTCTCAATATATTTGATAAATAGTAATACTATCTAATATTTATAGGAAGTCTTATAATCACATTGCTTACATTACTTCTTTTATTCTTGAAAGTAATATTTTGAGGTAGAAAATATTAGTTTCTCCATTTTAAATATAATGAAACTTAAGACACAGATGGACTAAATAATTTGAATAAAGCCACAAACCTATCAAACTGTAAAGCTATAATGCAAATCCTTTAATGCACTATGTCTCCAGAACCTCTACTTTTTTCTTTTTTTTCTAATTATTTATGTGGCTTTGTAGTAAGTTTCATAAATCTGGAGGTGCAAGTTCTTCACCATTCTTAATGAATCTACTAAAATTTGTTGATTTTGTGGATCATTTAAAAAACAGCTTTTGGGTTCCTCATTCTGTTGAAGTCTCCAACTATTATTGTAGAATTGCTTGTTTCTCCCATTAATTTTGCCCACTTTTTCTTTATATAGTGTGATGGTATGCTATTAAGTGTGTAAATGTTTATAATTATTATTATATCTGTTTACTGTATTAAACTACTGTTGATATTTAATATCACACTGCCTCTTGTATCTTTCTTTGATTTAAAAACTATTTCATCTGACATTATTAGTACAGTTATCTCTACTCTCTTTTGCTTACTATTTACAAAAAATATTTTTTCTATTCCCTTACTTGCAACATATTTGTGATTTTGGACTTAAGTCTAGGACACATATGATTGGACAATTTTTAAAAATCCATTTTGTCAATCTTTGTCTTAATTGGAAAATTTGATTGATTTACATTAAAAGTAATTACTGATAGGGATAAATTTGCTGGTGTTATTTTGTTATTTGTTTGTTATGTACTTTGTAGCTTTTGTTGTCCCTCATTTCCTGCATTGCTCTTTCTTTTGTATTTAGTTGATTTTTGGTAGTGACATATTTTATTCCCTTTCTTATTTTCTTTTGTTTGAATTCTGAGACTTTTTGTTGTTGTAGTTACCATGGGTAGTATATTTAAAATTCTAAAGTTATAGTACTTTAATTTGAATTTCTATTGGATTGATATCAATATCAATAGCAGACAAAAATTTTGCTCTTTTACAACTCTATCCCCAATGAGTTCAGTTATTGATGTCACAAAATTTCAACTTTGTACAGTGTATGTATAAAACATGGATTAATAATTGTTTTAATTCATTACTGTCTTAAATTATGTAAAAAATATAATATTGGTCTAATAAATATTAGCTTTTACACTGATTTTAAAAATGTTTTAGTTTCTTAACTCATGTTGAAAACAGAGTTGTAAATTCTTGTTATAATATAACTAGCCATTATAATTGTCCATGTATTTACATTTACAGAAGTCTTTTTTTCTTCATACGACATCAATTTACTATCTTGTGTGTGTTTGTTTAATCCTATTCTATTTAAGATTTTATTCCGGTGGGGCTGGGTGCAGGGGCTCA
>CAUYQV010155094.1:0-11174 GCA_963574575.1 Galagoides demidoff | reverse complement strand
TCCGCCTCCCAAGTAGCTGGGACCACAGGCGCCTGCCACAACGCCCGGCCATTTTTTGGTTGCAGCCATCATTGTTGTTTGGCGGGCCCGGGCTGGGGATGCGGGCCCGGGCTGGGGATTCGAACCCACCACCTTAGGTGTACGTGGCTGGCGCCCTAGCCGATTGAGCCACAGGCGCCGAGCCCCTGATTAATGTCTTAATTCTAGCCAATAGAATATGGCAAAGATTATAGGACATCACTTTCTCGAACAGGTTATGTTCCATGGCAAAGGTGACAACATAGCGCTCCCATCAATTACAATATATTATATAAAAGACTCTATTCTATCAGACTGGAGCAGGAGACTCAGCCCTGCTGGCCTTGAAGAATCCAGTTGCCTATGAGGAAGGCATGTGACAGGAAACTGTGTATAGCTTCTAGGGCCAGAGGGCTGCCTCCAGCCAGCAGCCAGGGAGATGCTGGTGCCCTCAGTCTCAAAGCTGCAAGGAAACAAATTCTGGCAGCAACCTGGAGGAGCTCAGCAGTAGATTCTTTCTTAATTGAGTCAAGAAAGGAGAATGCAGCCTGGCTGATAGGTTAATTGCCACTTGTGAGACCCTGAGCAAAGGACTAAGCTAAGCCACATCCTGGACTCATTATCTGTAAGACAATTAATGGGTATTATTTTAAACCATAAAGTTTTGGGGAATTTGTTATGCAGCGAGAGAAAACCAACATACCTCCCTATAGTTTTGACGTTTCCAGATGTCATATGAATGGAATCCTAAGTGTGTCAAAAGTTGAGACTCTTTTTTGTTTTCCACTCAGCAAACTCACCCATAGTGTTGCATGTATCAATACTACATTCTTTTTTGTTGCTAAATGAAATTTAATTATACAGAGGTACTACCATTTGCTTATTCAATTATCTATTAGAGGGCATTTGAGTTGTTTCCAGTTTGGGGCAATTATGAATAGAACTACTATATGTGTTTGTGTTCAGGGGTTTGTGTTAATATAAATTTTTGTTTCTTTAGAACACATACCTAGGAATATGATTGTTGGTCCATAAGTAAGTGTATGTTTAACTGTACATGAAACTGGCACCAAGAAGCGATTCCAGAAGTTCTGAGACTGGCTGGCTGCCTATGCCCCAAAGTCAAAGTTACTTTCTCATTCACAGACCAAAAAAAAAAAAAGAAAGAAAGAAAAGAAACTGCCACACTGTTTCCCAAAGTAGGCGTACTATTTCGCATTTATACAAAGAATGAGAGCTCCAGTTAATCGTTATTATCACCAGTACTTGGCATTATCTTGCTGTGGTTGGTTAGACATCCAGAAGGTAGATAGTGATAGCTCTGTGTGGTTTTAATTTGCATTTCTTTAATGGCCAGTGATGTTGATCATCTTTTCATGTGTTTATTTGCCATCCTTAAATCCTCTTCAGTAAGGTTTCTGTTCATTCGTGTCTATTTTTTATTCGTTTTTTAACTGGTGAGTTTTGAGAGTTTTTAAAAAATTCTGAAAATAAGTCTTTCGCCAAATACAAGATTTGGAGATATTTTCTTTGAGCCTGTAACTTTTGTTTTCATTGTTTTCAGGGAGAATTATTGTGACGTAATTCACATACCATACAATTCACCTGTTTAAAGTGTACAATTCAATGGATTCTGTTATATTCACAGAGTTGTGCAATCATCATTAAAATTAAGAAAATTGGAACATTTTCCTCACCCTCAAAATAAAATCCCAGACCCTAAAATGTTTTTAATCTTGATGAGGTACAAGTTACCAAATTTTTTTTATATGCAACATGTTTCTGGTGTCATATCTAAAAATTTTTTGCCTAACCCAAGATAAGGAAAATTTTCTTCTATGCTTTCTAAATGTTTTATAGTTTTACACCTTAAATTTGGATCTATGATACATTTTTTAGTTTCTGGCAACAGGTTTAAGTGAAAGTCCTTGTTTTTTTCCACATGGCTGACACATTAAACAATTAATTCAATTCATTTAAACATAATTTGTTCAATAGATTCTTCTCTCTTAATTAAATTACTTTTGCACCTTTGTAAAATGTCAACTGGCCATATTTGTGTGGGAGTATTCTTGGACTCTATGCCATTTCATTAATTTATGAGTTTCTATTTGCTAGTACTGTGCTGTCTTGATGACTGTAGCTGTATAATAAGTCTGGGAGTGCCTTCTTGTCTTGTTTGAGAGGAAAGCATTCAGTCTTTTGTCATTAGTGTGATGCTTTTTTTTTTTTGTAGATGCCCTTTATCAGATTAATTCCTTCTTTCCTTGTTTTCTTCTCCTGTGCTATAGTGAGAGCTTTTATCATAAAAGAATGTCAAATTATTTTTCTGCATTTGTTAATATAATTGTGTGGTTTTTCTTCTTTAATCTTTTAATAGAGTAGATTATGTTCATTGTGTTCATTGATTTTCAAGAATTAAACCACCCTTGCATTCTTGCAGTAAACAGTACGATACAATCATGGCAATGATACTACTTATGGCAGGCTATTGGAAATGAATTTTCTTAGTTTGTTTTCATCTGACAATGTCTTAACTTCACCTGTATTCTTAAAGTATATTTTTGCTGGGTATTGAATTTTGAGCTGTTAGTGCTTTTCTTTCAACACATCAAAATGTCATTTCCAATGCCTTCTGATCTCCTTGGCTTCTGCAGAGAATCTAGTCATTCAAATAATTTTTTCTTCTATATTAACATATTGTTTTCTACTGGATGATTTAGGATTTTTTTCCCTTTTGTCCTTAATTTTCCTGTGTTTGTGTAAGGGTGTGAATTACTTTGGGTCCATCTTCTTTATGGTTTGCTAAACTTCTTGAATCTGTGAATTTATGCAGTTCACTAAATTTTGAGAGTTTTCAGCCATTATTTCTTCAAATATTTTTCTAACCCACCTTTCCCTTCTCCTTCTAGACTCTGGTGCCTCAAATTCAGATTTCATTGTTGTTTTTGTTATCTCACAGGTCCCTCTGGCCCTGTTCATTTTTTCTTTGTTATTCAGTTGAATAATTTCTATTGATTTTGCTCCAGGTTGACCAACTCTTCCCATTTTATTCCACTGCTGAGCCCCCCCCCAATGAATTTTTATTTTGGTATTGCATATTTCAGTTCTAAATTTACATTTGCATTTGGTCCTTTTTTTATATCGTGTATCTCTCTGCTTTGACTTTGTATCTTTCTAATCATTTCAATACCATTCTTTCTTATTTATTGAGTATTGTTAGGTCTACTTATTTATTGGGTATTGTTATGTCTACTTTAACCTTTTTTTTTGGTCTGGATTGGGCATGGTAACTCACATTTGTAATCCCAGTTTTCTAGGAGGCCAAAATGGGAGCATTACTAGAGGTCAGGAGTTCAAGATAAGCCTGAGCAAGAGTGAGATCCCATACTGCTAAAAGTAGAAAAAACGTCTGGGTATGATAACACACACCTGTAGTCCCAGATACTTGGGAGGCTGAGGCAAGAGGATCATTTGACCCTAAGAGTTTGAGGTTGCAGTGGGCTACTCCACTCTAGTCTCAGCAATAGAACAAGATCCTGTCTCAAAAAAGATAAAAAATTTTTGTCTGATAATTCAAACTTATGGTCATCTTGGAGTTAATTTTTTTGATTATATTTATCCATATGAATTGTTGATATTTTCTTAGTTCTTCATCTGAGACATTTTAAATATTGTTTTGAGAGTATGGTCCTATTTGATTACTATGGAAAAAGTTGCTTTCTTTGCTTGTTCAGCGGGCAATGGACTTGGTTAGGACCTGTGTTCTGATCTATCCTTAGTGGGCTATAGTTTTAATGTCAGTTCAATTTTCCAAGTTTTTGTAGTTCTGTTCAAATATGTCTCATTTGGCTCAGCGCCTATGGTCAAGTAGCTAAGGCACCAGCCACATACACCTAAGGTGGCGGGTTCAAATCCAGCCCGGGCCGCCAAACAACAATGACGGCTACAACAACAACAACAACAACAAAAATAGCCGGGCGTTGTGGCAGGCGCCTGTGGTCCCAGCTACTTGAGAGGCTGAGGCAGGAGACTCGCTTGAGCCCAGGAGTTGGAAGTTGCTGTGAGCTGGGATGCCACAGCACTCCACCCAGGGGGACAGCTTGAGCTCTGTCTCAAAAAACAAAACAAAACAAAACAAAACCCAAATATGTCTCATTTGTCTACTACCCAGTGGCTAGTGTGGGATGCAGGTGGCTAATTAGTTAGTAGTTCAGTTCTCAAAGCTTTTGGTATGCTGTTGAGAGTCAGATCCATGCATCTGTATTTCAGGAATAAGCCAAGATGTTCATGTACACCTTAATGGATTTGCTTTCTTCAGTTTTCTCTTCACCATGATCTCTGTGCCACTTTTTCTTTTTTGAGACAGAGTCTCACTATGTCACCCTGAGTAGAGTGCTGTGACATAACAGCTCATGGCAATCTCAAACTCTTGGGCTTAAGGAATTCTCTTGCCTCACCTCCCAAGTAGCTGGGACTACAGGCATCTGCCACAATACCCGGCTATTTTGTTGTTGTTGTTGTAGTTGCTTAGCAGGCCTGGGCCAGGTGGGAACCCACCAGCCCTAGTGCATGTGGCTGGCACCCTAACCACTGAGCTACAGTCACTGAGCCTCTATCCCACTTTTCAGCTAGCCCCCAGGATTTTCTTTCCCTGGTTTTTTTGTCTAGAAAGCTGGAACTTTAATTTCCCCACTCTGTAGCACATAGTCAACCTGACTCATGTTTCAGATGCCATAGGCCGAGGAATGAGGAGAGGACCTTGAAAATAGTTCACGTGTGGTTCTCTGTGAGTCAGCTTCCTCCTCCAGACAACTCTAGCGTGCTGCTCTCAGAACAGCGCCAATGACACTTGTTGAATTAGCTTCTGATTATTGCCTAGATGCTGAAATGTGATGTATTCAGACCATGTTTTCTGTTTCTTTACCCGCTGTGTAGTTAGCCTGATTATCTGGTAACCTTGATATCTGCTTATAGTGCCCAAGCTCTGGCTTTGTACCTCCACGCTGCCTCAAAGAACTATGCTCATAATGATTGTAACAATAGCAGTTACTTTTTACTGAATGTGTGCTGAGAGTTCCTTGAGCATTTTGACATGCATTAACATATTTGTATTTCCCAGGAACTCAGAAAGATAGACTACTGAGGTTCAGAGAGGCTAAAGAAACTGCCCAAAGCCACACAGCATGGTTAGTTGAATGACAGAGTTAAAAAGCTTGATTCTGCCTCATTCCAAAGGGATGTTCTTTCCTTTGTACCAGACTTGTGACCTGCTCAGGAAAGGCTTGGAGAGTGTGCTGAGTTTTCACAGCTGGAGTCTGCACAAGCCCATGCCTGACCCCTGTGGTCTCCACGGTTTCCTCAGGCAGGCTTCTGGTCTTCTGGACTCTCTTTCCTTCTCTGTGAGGCACCAGTGGTCCTGTCTGAACCACTTCCTTCCTCATTATTCACTGTTCAGCTATTGTCAATCCCTCTGCATAAGTACAAATTCAACTTGACCCCCACTCCCACGAAGCAAACCAGGTACACTCCAAGAGGAAAACTGTACCGATGTATCAGGAATTAACTCAGTTGATGACTTTTAAAAACATAGCCGTTTGGGGATCTGGGGCTGGAGTTTTGCTCATCCTGGCAGTGGCAAGTAGGGAAGGACAAGATGTAGAACACAGGTTTTCCGTTAAGACCATAGAGAAGTGACTTTGCTGAAAGCCTTAGTAGCTGTGGTTGCCATGGTAACACGGGACCACTGATCTGAATTAGGAGGAAATTACTATAGGGTTGAACTACACCAGAGGGGGATAAGAGCTTGTGTGTGGAGGGGGAGGAGGAGAGAGGGAGGGAGGGAGGAGAAAAAGGGAGGTGGCTCCAGAACAGGGAGAGGAAGGAAGGGGGAGGCGGGGCTGGGGGACCTTATCTAGGTAGGGAGCGATCTCTCCAGGGTTTGTCTTCTTGGTTTTCAAAAAATTCTCTATCTATAAAAGGGAAAAGAGGTTCCCTTTCTCATGGATGCATTAACTCACTCAGTCCGCTGTGACTGCCGTGGTATGCCAGGCATGTCTCAGATTCTCCCCCAAGTCACTTGTCGCTAAAGCTGGGCTGGCTGGCAGCTGAGTAAGGGCTGGCAGCCGGTTCTATGGAGGCTTTCATTCAGAAGCTGCCTGGAGGGAGCAGGTCAGCCTCTCCCTTATTTGTTCTGGGCGTTCGAAAAGATAGAGCAAACCAGAAGTCAAGAGATGTGTAAAAAGCACTTTCAATCCCTCAGCTAACAATAGCTTAAGGCCACTTACCACCCAGAGGACTCCTGGGCTGCCGGATGTTGAACTTCTGGACTGAGTGGGAGGACAGGAACGGAGGGGGAATGGTCTCCCAACAGACAAAGGCATGTGAGCCTTAGGGAAACCCAAACCAAAACACTGGGCTTCAAGCCCCAAATCTGCTACTTACTAGCTATGTGACATGAGAGAAATTATTTAACTTTATATAGAGCTTTCCTCATCAGTAAAAAGGAAATAGTAATTGTTGCTGTCTTGTAGTGTTGCTGAGAGGATTAAAAGGGACAGAATTTAAAACTATGAGACATAGTAAGACTCAGTCCCCAATAACTGTTGCTGTTAGGATTCGCCTGGGGAACCACAGTCAGGCCCTGTGTTAGTGCTCAGGAAGGATGGCACTGAGGCTCTGCAGGACACCAGATGCCGCTGCTTTTTGTTCTCTGATTTCACAGTTTGTGGTGTTGACATTGTCAGGGTATATGGGACTCAGGACCCACTGGCACAGATGGTGGTGTTACCTCTGAAGAAATTAGGAGATTATACTGTGAAGGACTATTTATTTTTACTTGTTATCTTTTCTTTCTTTTTTCTTTTTTTTCTTTGTATTTATTTATTTTTTTATTTTTGAGACAGAGTCTCACTCTGTCACCCTGAATAGAGTGCTGGGACATCAGAGCTCATAGAAACCTCTAACTCTTGGGCTTCAGCCATCCTCTTGCCTCAGCCTCCTGAGTAGCTGTGGCGTCTACCACAGCACCTGGCTAGTTTTTTCTATTAGAGACAGGGTCTCACTCTTGCTCAGGCCAGTCTCAAACTCCTGAGTTCAGGTGATCCACCCGCCTTGGCCTCCCAGAATGCTGGGATTACAGGTGTGAGCCACTGCACCCGGCTTTTACTTGTTTTCTTAATAAGAAGTTCAATCTGGTTAAGAAAATATGAACCTATAGCTTTGGGACAGTATCTGTGAATTTTCACTTGTGGAAGAGGTCAAAGAATAACACAACCAATTTGTGTAGGAAATGAGCCCTAGAATACGGGTCTTAGCACTGGGGAGCCCTGCACTGACCTGTGTTTTTGTTAGACTTAAGCAAGGGGATGGTCAATTGTGTTCTGATGTTTCTCCTCTCTGGACCTAGAGCCCCTGAGGACCAGGATCAGGGCTTGTTCACTCCCTTATTCCTGCTCCCCAGCACAATACTAGGCACACAGTAGGTGCTCATGACACAGCTGATGACTGGACAAAGGGACACTAAATGTGTGAGAACTCACTGTCAGAGGCTGCATCTCTCTTCTCAAGGGTAACCCCTTCCTGCCACTCCATCAGCTGACATAAGGGAATTTTGACTGAAACTCCACAGGGTGCTGGTAGGTTAACTTGTACTCAGATGTCACCCAGTTGGCTCCATGTCGGTTTTAAGTAGGAGATAGCTCCTCTCAGGTGCTTGTAGGTCTCTTTTTTCTTTGAAGTATAGGCCTGTTCTCCTTCAAACCCCAACGCTCAGCCAAGCACAGTGGCTCATGCCTGTAATCCTAACACTGCGGGAGGCCAATGCTGGCAGACTGATTGAGTTCAGGAGTTCAAGACCAGCCCAGGCAAGAGCAAGACTTCCTCTCTAAAAATAGCCGGGTGTTGTTGCAGGTGGCTGTAGTCCCAGCTACTCAGGAGGCTGAGGCAGGGTGATCGCTTGAGCCCAAGAGTTGAGGTTGCTGTGAGCTGTGATGCCATGGCACTCTACCAAGGGTGAAAAAATGAGACTCTGTCTCAAAAAAACCCCAAAAACAATGCTCCAGTTCTTTTCATAAGAAGCAAATATTTACTGAAACCTGATTCCATCTGCAAGACTGATCTCTGATGATTCAGGTAAAGTGTGTTGTTGTTCACACCCTAAAGAGTTTAGAATCTTGTTAAACTTGTTAAACCATCCTGAAAGTGCCAGCATATAAAACAAGCATTTGACCGGTGGATGTGGTGGCTCGTGCCTGTAATTCAAGTACTTTGGGAGGTGTAGGTGGTGGCATCACTTGAGTGTAGGAATCCAAAACCAATCTGAGCAACATAATGAGACCCCATATCTACAAAAATAAATTAAAAAATCTTCCAGGCATGATGGCACATGCCTGTAGTCCCAGCTACTCAGGAGGCTGAGGCAGGAAGATCATTTGAGCTCAGGAGTTCAAAGTTACAATGAACTCTAGCCAGGGTAACAGAATGAGACCCTGTTTCTTAAAAACAATATAAAACAACAACCATGGTTGACTAGGTTGACTTTTCTGGTCCAGGCCAGTTTAGTGGGGACCAGATGATGTGGGAGGGCTTCACTCACAGGTCTGGCAGCTGGCCAGCTGCTTGGACAAGGGAAGCTCGTCAGCTGAGACGACCCATCTCTGCTCCTGTGGCTTCTCACCCTTCCCCGGCCAGTGTAGGCTCCCTACATGGTGGTCTCAAGATTTTCTAATGTCCTATTGGCCAAAACAAGTCATATTCAGGTTCAAACTCAGATTTAAAGGTTGAAGAGTGTGGAAACAGCAAAGGAGTAGACACCATGGGTCTAACAAGGGTGAAACATAAAACGCACGTGATAATGTGAAATAGCACAGGGATATGCCAGGAAAACATCACAGAGGAAATCAGACTTGAGCTGAGCAGGAGAGGACTGAGACCAGACTGCAGTAGGGAAATATTCTAGCTTGAGGGCTTGTAAAGATGTGGAAAGAGACTGAATGTGTTCAGTGCAGTGAATGTATGGCTTTGAGAGCTCACTTAGGAGGAAAGGGCAAATTGAGAATAATAGGGTAGTCAAAAGCCAAAAAAAGCCAAATTGGGCAGGGCCTTGATGCAAGGCACACAGACCTTATTCTCAGGGAATAGTGAGCAGTGCAGGATTTTGATCCAGGGTCAAACAGTACTTTAAGGAAATTACAAATAGTGGGCAGGGTAGAAAGGAAGGTTCTCTGACTCTGTACAGTACAGAGACAGCTTCATGCCCTGCCTGACGCACAAGGGATCAAGTATGAGAAAATTTCCAGTCATGGATGGAGGGTAGTTCTTTGCTATTTTAGCTTTTATTTTTCCTGTGGTTCTTTTTTATTTAATGTGCACCTTGGGTACAAATATACTAGCACTTACCTTCTAGGGTTGTTGTAAGGACTGCATTGGCAAATAAGTAAATGTCTCAGCACAGCACTTGGTTTTTACAAAGACAGTCATGATAAGCCTGAGAAAAACTTACATGGACTGTGGGTCCCCAGAAGGTCCCAGGTCCCCTGCAGCTAGCACAAGAGACAGCCTGTCTGGCCTCCCTGGTGAAGCCTTGGGCTCCCTTCCAGGATAGAGGGATGGCCAGGGAGAACCAGGGGAGTGGAAATGACTAAGAACACAGAGCAGAAGGACATGAACAATCCTACAGAACACCAACTTCGCACAAGGTCACGTAGACAAAACAAGGCCACTTATAATCTTATCCAAGCATAGACAAAAATAGCCACCTACACACATCCCTGCACCCCCAGCTAGTATCAGTGATTACTGCTTTTTTTTTTTTTTTATGGCTTTATTCCTGCTCTAGTTAGCCCTCCTTACAGATAAGTTTTATTGCGATACCTGGTCACTGAATTATCCCCACTTTCCGACAGTGTGTAATCTGGGCAAACCTCTGCCTTCTTCACTTCTCCCCAGTTACTCCCAAAGCCTAAAATCCTGGAATAGGTTCTTTCTTTTTTTTTTTTCCTTGAGACAGAGTCTCACTATGTCACCCTCGATAGAGTGCTATGGCGTCACAGCTCACAGCAACCTCAAACTCTTGGGCTTAAGCGATTCTCTTGCCTCAGCCTCCCAAGTAGCTGGGACTACAGGCACCTGCCACAACGCCCAGCTATTTTTTGGTTGCAGTTGTCATTGATGTTTAGCTGGCCCTGGCCAGGTTTGAACCTAAACCTTCAGTGTGTGTGGCTGGCACCGTAACCACTGTGCTATGGGCACCGAGTGTGGAATAGGTTCTTTCCAACGTCCTGTTACTGAGGAGCCCCATGGTTCCCTCTGTTGTGTGCTCTACCTCAGTGTAAACCCGACCAGGTCAACTACAAGTGAGCTCCTGGAGGTCTTTGGTGGGAGGGCATTGACATGCCGTCCACTAGGAGCACTTTCAACCCTAACTGTATGTTTTGGGTAGACTGGTTGTATTAGTCAGGATTCTCCAGAGAAACAGAACCAATAGGATATACAAACACACACCCCTCTCTCTAGAAAGAGATATGGCTCGTGCAGTTATTGAGTCTAAGTCCCAGGATCTGCAGGCAGCAGCCTGGCAGCCCAGGTGAGTTGTTTTAGAAGGTCTGAGAAACAGGGGAGTTGATGGTACAAGTTCTAGTCCAAACGCTGGGAGGCTTAAGATCCAGGAAGAGCCAATGTTTCAGTGTAAGTCTGAAGGCAGGAGAAGATTCATATCCCAGCTCCAGGCAGTCAGGCAGGAAAATATTTTTTTCCCTTACAAGAGGGTCAGTTTTTTGTTCTATTCAGAGATTTAGCTACTTGGAAGAGGCCCACCTTAAGAAGAGCAGTCTGCTTTACTCAGTCTATCAATTCACATGTTAATTTGATCCTAAAACACCCTCATAGACATACCCAGAATAATGTTTGACCAAATGTCTCACACCATGGGGCCCAGTCAAGTTAACACATAAAATTAGCCGTCACCCTGGGCTTGATGTTGGCTAAAGATCTAAGGAAAGAGGCAAAAGCAGCCAGTGTGCGGAAGGTGTGGGCCAGTGAAGAAGCAGATGCTAAAATGAAAAGGACAGGGGTGACCACACAGCCATGTGTCTGTTGCCTTGGCCTTGGAACACTGTGTTCCTGTTTTTGTTTTTTTTTTTCAGTTTTTGGCCGGG
>CAUYQV010155088.1:0-23989 GCA_963574575.1 Galagoides demidoff | reverse complement strand
CTGGGACCACAGGCACCCGCCACAATGCCCGGCCATTTTTTGGTTGCAGCCATCATTGTTGTTTGGCGGGCCCGGGCTGGGGATTTGAACCCGCCACCTTAGGTGTACGTGGCTGGCGCCTTAGCCGATTGAGCCACAGGCTCCGAGCTGAGACAGAATCTTATAACAGCCAATGCAGCAAATACTTGGGGACTCTCAGGGGCTCTGACTGCAGTAATTTTACAAATAACCATAGGAAGGCCACAGAGCACAGGACAGCCAATGGGAGCCAGCAGGTAGCCATCAATGCTCCCAAACTAGGGTGAACATGAAATGCCATCTAGATTTTCTTTCGAGGAATTCCTGTGCCACTTATATGCAAGCTCAGACTGAGATCTGGGCTCAGATACAGTCTAAAAAGGGGAATAAAGGAAAGGAATAATGGACTTACTGGACAAGATAACATAGTGGAACTAGTAATGTCAGAGGGAAATGGCCATGCTACTGGTCCCCTATTGGCCTCTCCTCCATCTATTCTTGGCTTTACTTTCTCTGCTTTATGAGTAGGGAGGTTGACCTCCCCCACACCCTTTATCACCCAGTCCCACTTGCCAGATGGCCCCTGGAATGCACAAAAAGGAGAAACAGGCTGGAGAAGGGATGGGACTCTTTTCTCCCAATGCTTCCTTGGTCTCTACTGGGAGCTGTGCCCTTCCTGCTCACAGCTCTTGCAAGGTGCCCACACTCTGAACTCCAACCCACACCAGACTCCCAAAAATAGTGCCCTCCTCTTGGGGCTACAGCTCCAGGGATGGAAATTGCTGGTCTCTGGGTGCTTCACCTTTCTTGTTTCTTCCTGTACCCACTCACACTTCCATAATTCACGGTTGCATTAGCTCTTCTTCACTGTAGCCATCTAGGATGATTTTCTATCTCCTATTGGGCAGAAATAATCTGACAGCTCAAGGGGTGCTGTCCACAGTCCCCATCGTCATCAGACTATGAAAGAGAGTTCTGCATCTGCCCCACCAGGGCTCCCTCTCTCTCTACTCTTCAGTGGAGGAAATTCATTTAGAGTTACTCTGAGCTACGTGGTGAAGGAATAGAGACAGGAGCTATGCTGGAAAGGGAGAGAAGAGATGTGCTGGCTTGCAGTCCAATTTGTAAAGCAAGATACTTTGGAATGGTTTTCAGGGTGTGGTAGAAGTGAGCAGGCAAAGAAAGGAGTTTTTGTGATATGCTATTTTTAGAAAATCACACATGGGTCTTCACTTATTTAGGTTGTTCTGTTTCTTTTTGATTTGTGATTAAGTTACATGAATTTTGGGGTAGAAGGGTTTCATTTTTGGATAATGACATCCTTCTCCTTCTATAGAAGCAAAGCCTTTTCTGAATAAAATTAGGTTTCTCAAAGCCCCTCCCCCATCAACTCTCTATCCAGCAGCCCCAAGGAAAAGAATCTCCACTTATGGCAACTGTAGCAGTTTATACGTCCTTATCATAACCCTTTCTAAATGAAGTAGATGATGGCACAGCAGATCTGCTGTTTTTCAGTGTAGTTTATGGTCTTTAAATGCCAAGTTTGCAGTACCTATTTAACAGGGATGCCATGACATTTAGCTGACAAAAACTGAAGAAATTCACATCATTAGTCATCTCTTCCAGCATCACTTTGTGTTTAATTTCAGGGTCATCCATCACTCAATGCTTTTTTTCCCTTCTCAATTTTTGACTTCCCTCAGAAAGCATCTTATTCACTCTCCTAGGCAGTTATTTCCTAAGCACTCACCATTATGGCCTCAATCTTCGAGGACACTGGGTGGCATCCTATAATTATCAACATCTGAGGACCAAGTATAATTTTGCTATTTCTTAAAGCCTTTTTGGCATTTTTTGCATCCCTTTCTATGATTGCCATTCAATTTATGTTTCAAGCACAACTTTGGAAATAAAAATAGTGATATAGCTCATCTACTCGTCTAGCTATATACCTTCTCAGAACCAAAAAAATTGAGCATCAGAGTAATTAAATGACTTTCCTAAGATAAGATGGCTAATTATTGAGAAATCTAATACTAGAACATTTTCTATGTTTTGGCCATGATAAAGACACTTTTCTGATAGAGGAATTTTTTCATTTCTTTCAGAGTATGATTTATTATGCCCACATTTATTTCTTTAATAGTACAAACAGCAACAAGGCAAAATCTGGATATTAAACCAGAATTTTTTTTGTATTCAGGGCACATACTTTGATCTTTTCATTTCCTATAAACTGTATTTAGAATGAAAAGTAAACAGGTTGCCACATTTTGTCTTACCCATCTCAAATTGAAGTCAGAGATCAAGTAAGTGATGGATTTTGGAACCAGAGCAGACAGGATATCTTCAATGTGTACTGAGAATTCTGGTAAACAAATCAGTCTGTAGAAATTTATGGTGTAGCTACAGAGAGTGTAGCCCCACACAGTAACTGGAGAAGACTCTATATTAGTGACATAGATTTGAGAGGTTTGTGGCAGTTCCTATCTTCTGCGAGATTAGAGTCTAAGCAATAACAAAAATGTTTGTTATACCAATTTTATAGCCAATAGAGCACAAAAGGGAGACACACACACACACACAATGTAAAGAATGTAATAAAGGTAAATAAATGTGGGTGAAATAATAACCTACTTCTTAATAGAACGTAAGCGATCCTGTTTAAACAATATCTTAAAGGCAGATTAAAGGAAAACAGAGTTGGAGGAAGGAAGATGGCTGACTAGAGGCAGCTTTCCCCAGAGGCTCCAGTCCAGAGGGAGAGATAATGGACAGAAGCGGACTTAGTGAAGCCAAAGGTATGGAGCTGAGCTAAGAAAGAAGATAGACAAATGTAGATCATCTCTGCTGAGGCAAGCTGTGACTCAAGGAAAACTTATTCCAAGTACAAAGCCCATCACCAAGAGGATAAGAGATCCCTCCCGTAAGCATGAGTTTCACTGTGGGCTTTCTGCAAGTGTGTAGGGAACAAAAGACCTCCCATTTTACCACAGGGGAGAGGGCCACTAAATACCTCTTTCTCCAGGGAGGTCCCACTTGCGAGGCTATGCATCATCTTTCCCAGCATAAAATAGAACAAATATTTTCCACACAATTCTGAACCCCCGGTCCATCCTTTCTTATTGCCTGGTGGTCTGAAGGTCTGCCCCCTGTAGAAACCATAATGTTTGGCAATTCCTTTAGAGGCCTGGGCATTGTGTGGGTTGCTGAACAGCAGCACAGAAACAGTGACTTGAATGGAAGCAGGAGGCATGGGAACAGAGGGACGTATAAGAGAAAGAGATGTGCCATGATGGTGTGCTGCAGGTGGAGGCATTGAAGCCTTTGTTCTGACTTTGGTGGGTGTTTTCAGACTTGGTGGCTCACCAGGGGAGACTAGGCTCAATCCCCTCAGGTTTGTGGAACAGAATTGCCTGTGGATTTCTACTATCGGGCTGCTGGAGACCCTTTAAATTCTCCCTGTTTATCAGTGATTGTACTGCTTGGGATAATCTGATTAGCACTCTTGGCCTGAGCTATCTACCTCAGGAACCCCCGAGGTTGAGCAGTGGTTGTTTTATAACAGGAAAGGAATGATTCTCCTCCTCCTGTTGTCTCTAGTGGGGGTTGGGGTGTCACAGTTCCTTTTATCTCTCCTCAGCTGAGATTTCACCCTAATACCATGATTCATTAGGATTGGGTAGAGGCTGACTGACTTTAAGACAAAGCCAGCTTGCACTATCTCAACAAGCAGGGCCTTATAGTCTCTGGTACAGCTCTGAAAGGGACCTTTGTAATACTAAATTGGAAAAGTGACACTCACAAGCCCCATCTTGTTGGTGAAGGGTTGGCTAACTCCACTTCCTGGGGCCCACTATCCAATCTCACCCTATCAGTATTAACTGCCAAATTGTGGAAAATACTCATGGGGTGTAACCAGTGGAAAAACTTTGGCAATATGAATAATCAGAGTAGATCAACTCCCCTAAGGAATGACAAAGGAGATACAACAGAAGATGCCATTCATTGATGAATGGCTGAATTGTCAGAAACAGAATTCAGAATGTGGATGGCAAATAGCATGAACACAGTGGAAGAAAAGATAGAAATAGAAATCCAAAGAGCAGTTCAAAAGTTGTCTCAAGAAATTAATGAATTCAAAGACAATATCACCAAGGATATGGACATGAGAAAAGATATAGCATAGCTCAAGAATGTGAAAAAGTTATTCAAGGAGCTTTGAAATACAGTAGAATCCCTCAGTAAAAAGTTGAACAGCAGAAATCGAATACAAGGCTTTTGAACAATCTCAAGCATTCAAAGAGGCAGAAAAATGAAAAATGAGAATAGAATATTCCCTGAGAGAGTTGTGGAATCATTCCAAAAGATCAAACATTCAACTTACAGGAATTCCTGAAGGGGAAGAGAATAGTCCTAATGGCACAGGTGCTCTACTCCAAGAGATTGTGGAGGAGAATTTCCCAGGCTTTGCAAGAGGTACAGAAATCCACATAGTAGATTGTTTCAGAGCCCCAGCAAGACTCAATGTAAATGAAGCATCTTCTAGACACACTGTAATTAACTTTTCCGAAGTTAATATGAAAGAGAAAATCTTGAAAATAACCTTACATTGCTTACAAAGAGAAATATAAAGATGACTGTAGATCTCTTAGTTAAATTTTTTAAGCCAGAAGAGGATGGTCATAGATCTTCAATCTCCTAAAACAAAACAACTTTCAGCCCAGAATCCTGCATCCAGCTAAACTGAGTTTCATTTGTAATGTAGAAATCAAATACGTTACTGACATCCACATGTTGAGGAAATTTGCCATAACTAAAGCAGCTCTCCAGGAAATACTCAGAACCATTTTCCACAATGACCAGCACAATGGTCTGCCACTAAAGTCAACTTGCCCAGAATTGATCAGACTAAACCTAACTTCCACAATTGCAAAAAGATTAAAAATATGCAGTGTCCCTTTATAGGGCCAAAACACTACCATATCAATCACTTCTCTCAATTAATGTGAATGGCTTAAATTGTCCTCTAAAGAGGCATCGGTTGGCTGACTAGATACAAAAATTCAGGCCAGGTATATGTTGCCCACAAGAGACTCATCGTACCTCAAAGAAAAAAAGTCTCGGGGTGAAGGGATGGACATCAGTAATATAAGCAAATGGAAATCAGAAGAAAGCAGAGGTTGCAATTTTATTTGCAGATAAAATAGGATTTAAGCCAACAAAGATAAGGAAACACAAGGCTGGACACTACATATTTGTCAAGGAAACACCTGTCATGAAGAGATTTCAGTAATTAACATTTATGCTCTCTACCTCAATTTATATACCAAGTCCAACTAATATGAACAATTTTGATATCTTCCTAACTGCACTATAACAGTTGGAAATTTTAACACCCCTTTATCAGTTCTGGATAGCTCTTCCAAGAAGAAACTAAATAAAGAAATAGTGGACTTAAACTTGTACCTAGAACAAATGGACATTTGTAGAACAATTGTTCTACAGAACAGTTCATTTTAATAAAACTGAATATATGTTCTTTTCATCAGTCCACAGATCATCCTCCAAAATTGGTCATTCCTTAGAACACCTCAGAAAATTTAAAAGAATAACCTCAGCAAATTTAAAAGAATAGAAATTATTCCTTGTTTCTTCTCAAACCATCACAAAATAAAAATTGAACTCAACAGCAACAGAAATCTTCATATTCAAATAAAGTCATGGAAACTAAATACTCTTAACCTGAATGATAACTGGGTCAAAGATGATATTAAGAAGGGAATCATTAAATTTTTGGAATAAAATGATAATGAAGACACAAGTTACCAAAAGCTGTGTAATGCTGCAAAGGCAGTCCTAAGAGGGAAATGTATAGCATTTGAAGTCTTCATCAAGAAAACAGAGAAAATGTTAACAATCTAATGGGTCATCTCAAGCAACTGGAAAGGAAGAATAATCCAACTCCAAACCCAGCAGAAGAAAAGAAATAACCAAAATTAGAGCAGAATTAAATGAAATTGGAAAAAAAAGAATTATTCAGAAGTTGTTTCTTTGAAAAGATTATAAAATTGATAAACCTTTGGCTAGCCTAATTAGAAACAGAAAAGTAAAATCACTAATAATGTCAATCAGAAATAAAGAAGCAATGACAACAGATGCTGCAGAAATTTAAAAAGTCCTCTATGATTACTACACAAAACTCTATTCTCAGAAATATGAAAATATGGAAGAAATGGACCAATACTTGCAAGCACACCACCTTCTGAGATTTAACCAGAAAGAATTAGAAATTTTGAATATCAAGCAATGAAATATCATCAACTATACAAAATCTCTCCCTACACCCAAAAAGCCAGGGCCAGATGACTTCACCTTATAATTCTACCAAACTTTCAAAGAGGAACTAGTACTTATATTACATAACCTTTTCCAAAACATATAAAAAGAAGCAATCCTCCCCAACACATTCTATGAAGCAAATATCACCTTGATTCCCAAACCAGGAAAAAAAAAAAAAAAACAAGAAAGAAAACTAAACACCAAAATTATTAATGAATATTGATGCAAAAATATTCAATAAGATCCTAGCAAACAGAATTTAAGGACACATTAAAAAAAATTATACACCAAGATCAAGTTGGTTTTATCCCAGAGTTATAAATTTGGTTCAACACATGTAAATCTATGAATATAATACACTACATAAATAAAATAAGAAACAAAGACCATATGATTCTCTCAATTGATGCAGAAAAAGCTTTTGATAATATCCAGCATCCTTTCATGCTTAGAACACTTAAGAAAATAGGCTTAGATGGAACATTTCTTAAACTGATAGAGTCCATCTACAACCAACCCACAGCCAATATCATATTGAATGGAGTACAATTGAAAACATTTCCATTCAGATCTGGAACTGGACAAGGATGCCCATTGTCACCACTGCTATGCAAAATAGTAATGGAAACTCTAGCTATTGCAATCAGGCAAGAGAAGGGGCTCAGCGGTACTCAAATGGGAGGCAGAGGTGGGAGGCTGGGCTGGGCAACTGAACCTATAGAGACTTTAGTCTTGAAAAGAAAAAAGAAAAAGAACCATACTATGAACACAAATCTCAGAAAAAGAGGGCTTGATGGTGTAGACTAGTTCAGGAGACCAGCTGGTGACACCTGAAAATAAAAGGAATCTTAATTTAGATGGAAATCAGAATTCAGAATGAGTTTGGGGCTCAGAAGTTTGCTCTGTGTTGGGATGTTACTGGTAGAAGTGAGGAGGGGAAAAGGTCTGGGTTGAATTCATCTTTTTGTTAACAAAAAGTAGTGGGTAACAGAAAGGAAGAATTTACATAGAAAAACATTAATCTTGACTCTATTAAATTGAAGTTATAAAAATTGTTATACATCCCTGTTGATGAGAGTTTATTTCTGAAGTTTAGCTCCTTACCTATTATTCTCACTTTTTTCCCCAACTCCTTATCTATTGAATTTGGGTAGTCCAGCTAAGGTAACTCTTTTTGGTGAAGTATGAAGAAGCAAATGAATAAAACATGTGCATACATGCTGGTTTTATAACAAAGTTCCCTCCCAAGGTGATTAGTTTAATACACCCAAATTCATGTTTTCACTCTTGCTTCAGATTGACCTCTCTGTAGCCCAGCTGATTCTGTATAGCTAACCAGCAATTCCACCTGGGACATTCCCAGGCTGACGCCACCCCTGTGAACCTGACCTATCTGCCTTCTATGCTTCATCCATTTTTGGCTCTTGCTGAACTGGTACAGGATTTATTTGCAAGAAGCTTCAGATTGTAATATATTACTTATTCACTTTATAAGAGGGCCTTGTTTCTATATGCTATTTAAAATGTTCACCAGAGAGGGAGGAGTCAAGATAGCTGACTAGAAGCAACCACCAGAAGGTCCTGTCCAGAGGGAGAGATATTAGACAGACATGGACTCAATGAAGCAAAGGTGGGACTTTGATCTGAGAAAGAGACTAGACAGTTGTACATCATCTATGCTGAGACAAGCTGCAAGTCCAAGAAAGAGGAAGAAAGATAATAAAGACTAGGTACTAAGCCCCTCCCCCAAGGAGGGCTCTCTACAAGTGAGCAGGGAACAAAGGACCTCTCACATTACCCCACAGTAGAGATTTGATACATTCTGGTCCTCCTCCTCCCTGGAGGTGCCACCTCTGAGCCTAGGCATCATCCATCCTTCCTGGCACAAAAATGAAAAAACATTATCTCCTCAATCCTGAACACACAATTCACCCTTCCCCACTAACCTGGCTGCCTGAAAGTCTGGCCCCCTGCAAAGCCTGGAGTGTTTGGCCAATTCACTGAGAGACCCAGGCATTTTGTGGACCAGGCAGTCAAACAGTAACAACAATGGTATGTGTGGATGCAGGGGCGCAAGAGAGAGGGATGAGTGCAGAGACAGTGGTGTGGGCTGAATTTGTAGGTGCAAAGACGGTGATGACTCAGTTTTGACTTTAGTGGGCGATCTTTCCAGACACCTATGTCAGGGGACCATGTTTCTGCCCCTTGGGATTGCACAGATGGATCTGCCTACAGATTTTTGCTTTCTGGCCATTTGGGCCCTTTGAATTCTTTCAGGTGAGCAGTGTTTGTACTGCATGGTACAATCTGATTGGATCTTTCAACCTGGACTGTCCACCTAGGGACCCTGTGAGGTTGAGTGATGGTGCTATATAGAGGAGAGAGCAGATTCTCCTACATCTATTGCCTGTCGGGGGTGGGACCACTGTAGGTATTTGTATCTTTCTCAAGCTGAGAGAAAAGCCTAATACAGTGACTGGAATCAGATTGACTGGAACCATCAGAATTGGGTAGAGGCAGGCTGACATCAAGACAGAGTCTACCTGTATTATCTCACCAAACTGGCCCTCAGAGTCTCTTGCTATACCTTTGAAAGGGACCTTTGAGAGGCTATAGGGAAAAAGCCACAATCACAAGCCCCAATTCCTTGGTGAAGGAGTGGTTAGGTCCAGATCTGAGGTACCCAATCAAGTCTCACCCTGCCAGTTTTATTTGCCTAATTGCTGATAGTATGCATGGGGAGGAAATAGCAGAAGAAATCTGGAAACATGTAAAATCAGAGTAGATCAACACCTGCAATGGATGACAAAAGAGATATAACAGGAAATATAATCTATAAGGAAATTGCTGAAATGTCAGAAATAGAAGTCAGAATATGCATGGCAAATAGGATGAACAGAATGGAGGAAAAGATGGAAAAAGAAATTTAGAAAGTAGTTTCAACTTTGTCTCAAGAAATTCATGAATTCAAAGACAAAGTCACCAAGGATGTGGACATAATGAGAAAAGATATAACAGAGCTTAAGGAATTGAAAAAGGCATTTGTGGAGCTTCAAAATACAGTACAGACTCTCACCAACAGTTGATTAGGCAGAAGAAAGGATTTCAGAAACTGAAGACAAAACTATCTCAAGCATTAAAAGAGGCAGAGAAAAGGAGAACAAGAACAGAATGTTCCCTGAGAGAGTTATGGGATGATTCCAAAAGATCAAACATCTGAATTATGGAGATTCCTGAAGGAGAAGAGGATGGTTCGAAAGGCACAGATGCTCTACCCCAAGACATCGTGGTGAAGAATTACTCAAGCATCGCAAGAGATATAGAAATTTAGATAGTAGATAGTTGCAGAACACTAGTATGAGTCAATCCAAATAAAGCATCTCCTAGACTATTGTAATCAAATTGACAAAAGTTAATATGAAGGAAAAAATCCTGCAAACAGCCAGGTATAAGAAAAGTATTACCTATAAAGGGAAAAATATCAGGATGACTGCAGACCTTTCAGCCAAAACTTTTCAAGCCAGAAGAGGATAGTCAATTATTTCAACCTTCTAAAACAAAAGAACTTTCAGCCCAGGATTTTGTATCCAGTTAAACCGAGTTTCATTTGTGATGGAGAAATCAAAAACTTTACTGACATCCATATGTTAAGGAAATTTGCCATAACTAGACCAGCTCTGCAGGAATTACTCAGACATATTTTTCATAATGATGAGTACAATGGTCTACCCCCAAAGCAAACTCAGCCAGAATTTAAAGGACAAAACTTAAACTATACAATGGTGAAAAGGTTAAAAATATGCACTGGATCTTTGAAAAGCAAGATGGCTAAAGCACTACCATACCTATCAATTCTTCTAATTCATGTGAATGGCTTAAATTCTCTTCTAAAGAGGCAAAGGTTGGCTGACTGGACACAAAAACTCAGGCCAAGTATCTGTTGCCTCCAAGCGGCACAACATACCCCAAAATGTGGAACAAGACTCATGGTGAAGGGATGAACAACAGTAATCTAGGCAAATGCAGAAAAAAGCAGGTGTTGCAATCTTATTTGCAGATACAATTGGATTTAAACCAACAAAAATAAGGAAAGACAAGGATGACATATTTGTCAAGGGAAACACTCAACATGAAGAGATATCAATAATTAACATTTATGCTCCCTACCTGAATGCATCTTGATTTATAAACAATGAGTCTGAACAATATGATGCTTTCTTGTACTACAGGAATAACTGGAGATTTTAATACCCCTTTGGCAGTTCTGGAAAGATCTTCCAAGGAGAAGCTAAACAAAGAAATCATGGACTTAAATTGACCCTAGAACAAATAGACTTAATAGATGTTTACAAAACATTTCATCCTAATAAAACTGAATATACATTCTTCTCATCAGCCCACAGATTATCCTCCAAAATTGATCACATCTTAGGGCACAAGTCTCACCTGAACAAATTTAAAAGAATAGGTTATTCCTTGTGTCTTCCTGGAAGACATCACAGAATAAAAGTTGAACTCAATAGCAGCAGAAATCCTCATATGCAAACAAAGTCATGGAAACCAAATAACCTTAGCTTGAATGATAGCTGGGTCAAGAATGAGATTAAGAAGCAAATCATCAGATTTTTGGAATAAAATGATAATGAAGACACAAACGATAAAAACCTGTTGGATACTGCAAAGGCAGTGCTAAGAGGGGAATTTATAACATTAGAAGCCTTCTTTAAGCAGATATAAAGAGAGCAATTCAGCAACCTAATGGACCATCTTAAGCAACCAGAAAAGGAAGATCAATCCAACTCAAGCACATAAGAAGAAAAGAAATTACTAAAATTAGAGCAGAATTAAATGAAATTGAAAACAAAAGAATCATTAGGATCACAGAAGTACAAAAAAATCCTCAATGATTACTACCAAAAATTTTATTCTCAGAAATATGAAAATATGGAGGAAATGGACCAATACCTTTAAGTATGTCACCTTCCTAAACTCAACCATAAATATTTAGAAATGCTGAATAGACCTCTATCAAGCACTGACATAGCACCACCTATACAAAATATCCCCCAAAAGAGAAGGAACCAGATGGTTTCACATCAGAATTCTACCAAACATTCAAAGAGGAACTAGAACCTATATTACATAATCTATACTAAAACATAGAGAAGAAAATAAGTCTCCCCAAAACACTTTATGATGCAAATATCACCCTAATCCCCAAACCAGGAAAGGATCGAACAAAGGAACAAAATTATAGACCAATATCATTAATTAATATAAATGCAAAATATTCAATAAGATCCTAGCAAACAGAATTCAATGACACATTAAGAAAGTTATATACCATGATCAAGTTGGTTTTATCCCAGGGTTACAAGGTTGGTTCAACATACATAAATCTATAAATATAATATACCACATAAATAAAATGAAAAACAAAGACCATGTTATTCTCTCAATTGATGCAGAAAAGGCTTTTAATAATACGCAACATCCTTTCATGATTAGACACTTAAGAAAATAGGCTTATATGGGACTTTTCTTTTCTTTTCTTTTCTTTTCTTTTCTTTTTTTTTTTTAGAGACAGAGTCTCACTTTGTCACCCTCAGTAGAGTGCTGTGGCATCACAGGTCACAGCAATCTCCAGCTCTTGGGCTTAGGTGATTCTCTTGCCTCAAACTCCTGAGTAGCTGGGAATACAGGTGCCCGCCACAAAACCTGGCTACTTTTTTGTTGCAGTTTGGCCAGGGCTGGGTTTGAACACACCACCCTTGGTATGTGGGGCCAGGGCCCTACTCACTGAGCCACAGGTGCTGCCTGATGGGACATTTCTTAAACTAATAGATGCCCTTTACAGCAAACACAGCCAATATCATATTCAACGCAGTAAAATTGAAAGCATTTTGACTTGGCTCTGGAACTAAAGAAGGATGCCCATTGTCACTTCTGCTATTCAACATAGTACTGGAAGTTGCAGTCATCCCAATCAGGCAAGAGAAGTAGATCAAGGGTATTCAAATGGAGACAGAAGAGGTCAAAATCTTGCACGTTGCAGATGATATGATCTTATACATGGAAAACCCCAAGGACTCAGCTATAAAGCTCTTAGAAGTGGTCAAGGAATAGAGTAGTGTCTCAGTATACAAAATTAATATCTACAAATTGGTAGGCTTTATATATACCAACAATAGTCAAGCCAAGAATACAATCAAAGACTCTATTTCTTCTACAGTTGTGCAAAAGAAGATTAACTACCTGAGAATTTATCTAACAAAGGACTTGACAGTTTTTTATAAAGAGAACTATGAAACCCTAAAAAAAGAAATAGCAGAAGATGTTAGTGTTTTGGAAGAATCAACATTGTTAAAATGTCCATACTTTCCGAAGAAATCTACAGATTTAATGCAATCTCCATCAAAGCACCAATGTCATACTTTAAAGAACTTGACAAAATAGTACTTTGTTTTATGTGGAATCATAAAAAAAAAAATAGCCAATAAAACTCTTCAAAATAAAAACAAATCTGGAGGCATCACATTACCAGAATTCAAGTTATACTACAAAGCTGTAGTGATCAAAACAGTGTAGTGCTGGTACAAAAATAGAGACATAGATCTATGGCATAGAACAGAGAATCTAGAGATGAACCCAGCCACATATCATCATTTGATATTTGATAAGCCAAACGAAAACATGTATTGTGGAAAAGAATCCCTATTTAACAAATGGTGCTGGGAGAACTGGTTAGCCACTTGTAGAAGACTGAAACTGAACCCAGACCTCTCATTACTAACAGTAATTGATTCTCACTGAAGAAAAGATTTAAATTTAAGACATGAAACTATAAAAATACTAAAAGAGAGTGCAGGGAAAGTGCTTCAAGATATTGGCCTGGGGGAGGGGGAGGGAAATATATATATATTTATTTATTTGAGACAGAGTCTCACTATGTCACTCTTGGTAGATGTCATGGTGTCACAGCTCACAGCAACCTCAAACTCTTGGGGCCTAAGCAATTCTCTTGCCCCAGAGTCTCAGTAGCTGGGACTTTAGGCACCTGCCACAATGCCCAGATATTTTTTTCTTATAGTTGTCTTTGTTGTTTAGCAGACCCAGGCCAGGTTTGAACCTGCCAGCCCGGGTACATGTGGCTGGCACCCTAACCACTGAGTTATGGGTGCCAAGCTTGGTAAAATATTTTATGAGGAAGAATCCCCTGGCAGTTGCAGCACTGGGATTTGACCAAGAAAAAGGCTTCTGCACAGGTAAGGGCACTACAACCAAAGCAAGCAGACAGCCATCAGAACAGGAGAATATTTTTGCACATTATGATTCTGACAAAGGTCTGATAACTAGAATCTACAGAGAACTCAAATGGATCAATAAGAAAAGAGCAAACAACCCCATTTCTTCGTGGGCAAGAGACTTGAACAAGAACTTTTCTTTTTCTTTTTTTTTTTTTTGCAGTTTTTGGCCAGGGCTGGGTTTGAACCCATCACCTCCTCAGGCATATGGGACCGGCATCCTACTCCTTTGAGCCACAGGAGCCACCCAACAACAAAAACTTTTCTTAAGATAAAAGATGCATGACCAAAAAACACATGAAAAAATGCTCATCATCTTTAATCAGAGAACTGTAAATCAAAACCACTTTGAGATATCACCTAACTCCAGTAAGATGAGCCCACATCATAAAGTCCCAAAACTGCAGCTAGTATGGTATATAGCATTTTCATAGTGGCTTGTTTGTATTTTTAAAATGTTTTATTCCTAAGCATACATGATTATTTGTTTATTATTTATTAATTAACTAGGAATAATATCAAACACAGTGTTTAGTAACTTTCTTCAGGTAAAACTCAATCTTGGCCGTATGTTCTTAACAGTATGACCAAAGATTAGGGTATCAACCACAATAATCATTAACTGACTTGAACAACTACTGTTATATGTACTGTTCTACTGTAACTGTTTTCCACATGTAATATGGGCTGAATTGTGTTCCCCTATAATGCATATGTTGACACACTAACCTGCAGTATGTCAGAATGTGACTGTACATATAGATATGGCTTTTAAAGAGGTAATGAAGTTCAAATGAGGTCTTTAGGATAAACTCTAATTCAACATGACTGTTGTCCTTATACATGATGCAGATTAGGACACAAACCCAGATTCACACAAAGGAAGGATTATGTGAAGAGGAAAGAAGAAGACAGCAGTGTACAAGGCAGGGAGAGGGACTTAGAGGAAGCCAACCCTGCTTTCATGATCTTGAACTTCCAGCTTCCAGAATTGTAGGAAAATAATTGTTTAAGCCAGCAGGTCTGTAGTACTTTATTATGACTTCTCTAGCAAACGAAGACAATGTGTAACATTTATTCTTGCCATAGCCTCTAAAGTCAGGTATAGTATTGTCTTCATTTTCTAAGAAGAAACCTAAGGCAGAGGGAAACTAAATAACTTACCAAGATCAACCACAGAATAATATCTGGGTCCAGGTTATGCTATGCTACCATGAAAATCCCCAAATTTTAGCCAGTTAACACAACAAAGGGTTATCTCTCATTCATATGGCAATCCCAGCAAGTGGTGGCATGGGGTACTCATTCCTAGTTACTCTGGGACTCAGGCTCATGGGCCCTCCATCCAAACATGTTTCTCCAGGCCCCTGAGGTCAAGGATAGGGCACATGGCGAATCCTACATTGACTCCGAAGCTTTTGCCTTCTCATCACTTTTTCTTACATTTACTCCTTTAAGGCAAGTCATCAGGCCACAGCTGTCTTCAAAGGGCTTAAGGCAGGAAGCACAATCCCACCACATGCCCAGAAGAGAGGAAAACCAGGGTATGTATGGATAGTGTCATGGCAGCTACACAGGACAAGCAAGTTCATGGTGAATGTGTCTTCTCTAATACAGGCGGGGCAGTGTGGGGCAAAGAATTCTCTTCACCTGGAGAGATGTCTGGTGTCTGGCTTCAGCTACTGTGAGGGAACGAATCTCGGGCCGTGGAATGTCCTGCCTCATAAGAGCATTGTTATCTGCCTGGGAGCTTTAGCCAACAGAAAATCTAAGAAAGTGATGTATGTTAGGGGCTTTGGGACAGACCATATGACGTCTGACCTCCAGAGGAACTGAAGGCTAATAGTCAGCCATGCAAACCTCATATGATCAAGTTCAAGAATAAACCCTGAATACCTAAGGCTCAGTTGAGCTTCCTGGGTTGGCGGGACTCTGTGTGTACTATCTTTCCTTGCTGATACTAGGAGAGGAATGTGTTCCATGGACATGGGACTTCACATCTGGACCTGCTCCAGATTCTGCTCTAAGTGTCTCTTCCTTCTGTGGTTCTAATGTGTATCCTTTCACTCTAAGAAACTATGCTCACAAATATAACACTTTCCAGGGTTCTGTGAGTCATACTAGTGAATTATCAACCAAAAGTTGCTTGTGGGAACCCCCAAAATTGTAGCCAGCTGGTCTGAAATGAGGGTGGCCCTGGGATCCCCTAGCGGGTATTTGTTTATCTTTTATCTTTTTTTATTTTTGTTTCATTCTTTTATTTTTTTTAATATTCAGCATAACACTTTATTATATTGCTTTGCTAAGATTTTTCCATTTAGAAAACAGAAACCATATTTTAGTTGTTGCTCCCTTCCCTTATCCCAAATTAGGGATAATTTGACAAAGTAGAATTTATTACAAAATTAGCTTTTTAATAATGCATTCCAATTTAATTTTTTATACTGCTTGAAACAGGGTTACCATGCATACATTTGAAAATAAGATGACATCTTTTAACATAACTTATTTTGAACAGTAAAAAATGACCTTATGTACCTTACCATCAACTTCCATGCAAATTAAGTAGTAACATTGTCAACTAATATATCGATATTCCCAATGTTAGTTATGACCGAGGGTTCAATTTCTATTTATCTTACAAATTTAAAATGTGTTCTCAAAATTATGTTTTTAAAAAACTGCCTTTTGGAAGTGCTTTTTTAAATTCAGGATGATGGCAATATAAAATATAAAATATGTAAAAAAGGTGTAAGGTTATCAAAGATAGTATGAAAATACATACAGCTACTTAAATGCGAAAAATATCCCTGTTTTTTTCAGATGCCAAATGCAGATATGTAGCCATCTTCCTTAAATTGTATCGAAAATCTCCAAAGGCCATCTAGGTAACTGGAATATACAGAACCAGTCTATAATAAACAGATAAATTGCAATTAGAGCTTCTGTCACAATTCATGATGACCATAAAGGAAACAATCTATTGAAACCTCCATATATTCGAAGTGGTCACAGAAATAAAGGTATTTTTGTTGTTTGAACAGCAGCTATTATGATTTTTTAACCTTAAATTCCAATACATGCAAACAAAAGGTATTAACATTCACTTAAGATAATTCAGCATCCTCAGCTTTTAAAGAAATATAGTAAATACCTTAAAACAATGAAAATAATTTTGACAAACTATATTCTAAATAACTATATGCCCCCAAATTTTAGTCTTCTTAACAGGGGATGGACAAAATCCCAACCATAGAACAATCCTCAGAAAATTGGAATGGAAAACATTGAGTTCACTTCAAATATCATCACCTCCACTATCATCAGAAGGCAAATGCCATTTGAAATTCAGGGTCAGCACTTGCAGCCATCCAGTGGTCCTACTTTCCGCCTTCAGTTAGCTGGGCCCCAGAAAACTTGAAGCAGTTAAATCCCAAAATGCTCCACTCATACAATTTAATTTTTCCTCAAACATAGGCATGAGCATCAGATAAATAACACAGGACAAGTCCTCCCACATATAATTTCAGAGAGGCAGACAATGGCCCCATGAGGCCACCAGGAAGGTGGGGTAGGAGGCAGCTGACAACTGGTGTGGGTATCCTGCCTGCTCTAAGAGCTTTGCCTTCATGGAGAGAAGTAGCATAGCTCTGCCATGCTAACAGTCTTTTCCCACCAAGCTTTTAGGGGCAAAAATGGCAGAGAGGATTGGAGATGAGACATTGACTCAGAATTGGCAGGAGGAAAATGACAAAGGCAACACACACTGTGATTAAATCCTGCAAGGGACAAAGCTGCAAAAAATGAAGAAAGAGTCCCCTAAGGGAACTTGAAAAGAGCCGCTTCTGATAGCCAAGCCAAGTAAGGAAATGTTTTAGGGATAATAAGTTTTCCCCAGTCCTATCAAATGCACAGACATCCAAGTGGGCTGCACCTTATAGCCACTAGGAAAAATGGCTATCAGGGCAATGGTGGGCAAGAAAGACCACCTGAGTAAGGTTACACACTAAGCAAGAGTCAGGGGAGTTAGTGAACAGAATGTACAGAATGTTCTGCAGCCTCACCAGTGGGAGTGTCCAAGTAAAGGTTCCTGGCTCTGCCCTGCCTGCCGTAACCAACTGTCCTTCCCCCAAGGCAGGTGCTTCCCCCAGGAGAAGGCAAAGGGCGCCAGGGATGCCACTACCATGCTGTGGCTGAATCCAAAGAACTAGAACAGATTTTCTTCATGTAACTCGAAAGGAAAAAGGCTCTTCCTAGCAGGTTCATGGTCCAGATTTGGGAAGGGTGTTGGGGGGACCAGGGTTATGGACAAAGGCTACTTTTTAGAGGTGAGTCTCCTTCTGGCCTGCAGTTACTGCTGAGCCCCTGGGTTCTTGGATCCTGCACCAATGGGAAGTGAAGGGGTTGGAGATATGACAAGTTCACCTCCAACAAAACTTTGGGTGCATATTGAGGATGCTCCAAAGGAGAGGTTGCTGCCTGATGTGCCCACTCCAGTGGTGGCAGTGTTCTGATGGAAGGTGGCACTTGAGGTGGCTCCAAACACAGGTTTGTTATCAGGTGTGCTGGCCACACTGAAAGCCTGGCTTGTCTGGCTGGTTTTGCCTGGGATGATCTGACCTAAGCTCCCCCCATAGCAGGTGGTAGTGCTCATGGTCCCATTCTGTCCTGACACACACAGAACTCTCCTGATGTGAATCTAGAGCCTCAGGTAGCTGCACTGATACCAAAGCCCCTGCTGCCAGCTAGAACTGCTGATGTCACCAATGTGTAGGGGCCAAACACTGAGCCACTGGACCTACTGCTGGTGATTTGGGTTCCAGCTCTAAAGCCAGAGGTGGTGGCTCTGTGGCCTGGGGTATACTCACGTATCTCAATATCTTCACTGGCAGGTGGGACTGCAAATGTCCCCCCTAATAAGAAGGGACCAAACACTGAACTACAGGGCCCACTTCTGGTGGTTTCAGTTGTAGCTCCAAAGCCAGGGATGGTGGGTGCAACAAAGCTGTCACTTGAGGTACCCTAACTCATCTCAACGTCTTCACTGGCAGATGGGGCTGCTGATGTCCCCAATGGGAAGGGGCCAGACATTGAACTAATGGGGCCTCTCCTGCTGGTTTGGGCTGTGGCTCTAAAGGCAGGGATATAGGCTACAGGAAGAGAGAAAATAGCCGTGATTCTAGCAAAGGCTGGCTGAGTGTTGGCAGGTGTGCTAAAGGCAGAGGTTACGGTTACCAAACCCCCAAAAGCCGAATGAGCGGCACTGCCAAAGGCTGGCTGGGCTGAGGTTGGTGTTGGCTTTGCAACTGGAGCTGGGGCTGCAGAGTTTCCATGTGTGAGAGTGCTGCTGTAGCCTGGGGCAAGGGCTGGCTTGGTAGCCTGGTGTTGTTGCCCATCCGTGGCCTTATATGAAGGCTGGGGACTGGCTCCTGAATATGATGGGAGAGGAAGTTTGCAGCTTGAGCTGAAGGGAATGTTGAATGCTGGGGTTGTGTTACTGAATGTGAGCTCTGGCTGGCTGGTGGGAGCTGTGGCTGAGGTGGTCAGGGTGAGGTGCTGCTGCTGGGTATCTGAACAGCACTGGGAAGGGACTGGCCAGAGGTGGTGACTGTGGTTGATGTATGCTTGGGAGTACACTTGCCAACTTGGAATGTGGAGCCTTTGGCTGGGATAAAGCTGGCACTGGAGGCAGGAGTTGCCCCAAAGAGAAAGGGCTGTGCAGTGTAAGGGGTGGCACTCCTCATGCTGCTCCTGGTGCTGCTCACACTGCTCAGGCCATGGCCAAAAGCAGGTTTCAAAGCTGGGTCTGCAGAACTACTGGCTGAGCTGATGGATACCACTGCAGAGGTGGCAGTGGCCAGGCTAGTGAAGAGAGGCAGTTGTGACTGTAGCACTTGCCCAAATAGTTGTGTGCTTAAAGAAGGGAGCTGACAAGGGCACAGATGGGGGCAGCCCCCTATTGCTAAAGACAGGCTGGAAGGTCAGGGCCAAGGTGGTGGTGGTCATGGTTAGTGTTGAGCTACAGTGTGCTGTGCTCAAGAATAAATGCCCAGATAGCTGGGGGTCTTTGTTCTGGCTGTGAGGTGGGGGCATGAACAGGGGAGATGAGGAAAGCACAGCAGGAGCCACAGAAGATGGAGGGTTAGAAGGCGGGGTGCTCAGCATTCCAAACTGAAATCCTTGCTTGGGAGTGTGGGATGAGGCAGAGAGGGCTTGGGATTTGGTAAATGTGTCAGCTGGAAGGGCTACAGGTGACCTGGTGTCAACGAATGGTATTGCGGAAGAAGCAGGGGCCAGCTCTATGAACACGACTGTGGAAATTGAGTCTGTAGTGGTGTCTGAAAGGGGCCCTGACTGTGAAGAGCCCATACAAGCCAGAAGGCTGAGTACCACTGGAGACGGATGGTCCTTGCTGGTTGCCAATCTAGCAGATTCTGGGAAGGATGGGAGGCCTGGGAGATTCTGCATTTTCTTCCAGCTCTCCAAAAGTGGGTTAGTACTTGGGGCTGGGAGGGAGGCTAAGGAGGACAGTTTCCGTAGGAGATGGGGTTAAAGAAAATGAAGGCTGCATGGTGGCTGGTGTCTCAGTGGGGGAGGTGGAGACAGCATCAGTCGTGTCCCCCCAAAGCTTGTTAAGTGAATGGAATGAAGCTTTTTTTTTTTTCTAAATCCAGGTCTTCAGCAGTGACAGAATAGCCAACCTGGGGAGGTGGAGGCAAAGTCAGCGGCTCCCCTCACCTAGAAGGCAGCAGCTGAAACTGCCATTTTCTCTGCCCTGTGCTGCCAGGTGTAGATGGGGAACTCCAGGAGTTTTGTTCCTTCCACATGGTCGTGTCTGCAGCTTTTCTCCCTGGGACTTCTTGTCTGTGACTGGTGGAGTTGAAGACCTGGAATGATTACATGGCTTTTCTCCTCTTATTTTCTTTGCTGTCCTCTGTTGTGTCTCCGAGTGGGATGAGGAGGGTGAGGAACTGGAGCCACTTCTCTTCGGGAGCTGTGAGAAGCCCCGGGTAGAGCTATAGGAACTGGAATGGCATTGTGGCTGGGGACAGGAATGCCATATGTGTATATGCTGGCCAAGGAGCTCACAGAAGTGCACAATCTCTTATTCAAGGAGTCCTCTGAAGTCTGGGAATTAGGATCTTTCTTCAGAGACTCAGGCTTAGATACCAAAGGAGCAGGGACTCCTTTGGCCACCAGGGGCTCTAATACTGAATATCCAGTCCCATTGCTATCATGGCATCTTCGTTTATTTTCCTGGCCATCAGCAAATATTTGGTCTTCTCCCTCCACTGTCTTTTTCATCCTGTCTCTGAGGGCACTCTGGACAGTCTCCTTTATACTTGGGTCTGGGGAATCAGGTGATGGTGAGGACAGTGCTGAGCTGATCACCTGCTCTGGTCCTGCAGAACAAGTCCATTTTCTGTCAGGAGTGGGAATCCTCACAGTCACCGGGCCGCCCACCCTCCTGAAATGACAAACAGACAGCAGGGTCTTGTTGGGGCAGCCATCCCAGCACACCATGGGAATTACCCCCAGAAGAGAATGCCGGGCCTGTCAGAGCCGATGCCATCTTCGAGGTGCCATTACAAAGTGCTTTGATGAAGTCCCACAGTCCCTGTGGCAAGGCTTCCTGGAGGCCTGGAGCAGAGGAGTGGGGAGCAAGGGGTAAACGTGGTGGACAGGATGCGGCCGCAGGGCGGGAGGTGGTATCCGGGCGGGTGGGCGGCGGTGTTGTCTCTCCTGTGGGTCCCTGCCCTCCTGAGCAGGCGCAGGCTGCTGCAGGCCAGGTTTGTTCAGGAAACGGCCCATGAGGGCAGTTTGGCAGGGTCAGGTCCTTCGAATAGCGTCCATGACTCCAGAGGTTTCCGTTGACCACAGACTTTACTGGGGGGCAAAGGGATCAGTGTTCTCTGACGTATTGTGTTCTGAGCAGTGAGAGTAAGTCACCAGCCTCGCGCTTAATCCGCGCGAGGTTCGAGCCTCCACGACCAGTCTGACCTGAGCACCTACTGCCAGCACCAGGTACAGCAGGAAGTTGAGGAGAACCACCCAGGACAGTCCTGACACTTGCTCTGGGCTTGTATTTGTGCAAAGTTGCACTAGAGAATATTTCTTTTAGCATCTTTTCAACATGTGCCGCTGGCGTTGACAGCATGGGTACTACAAGAGGGCCTACACACACTCAGACTATGGTGAAATTAATGGCCTCATTCTTCACCCTTGTCTGTATCCACAACCTGAGCCACGCAACTTTGCACTGCCTTCCTCAGCATCTGGGTGTAATTTTCCAATCCGGAGCTCAGCATATGTCTCTGTCTTTGGCCAATGTGATGTCAGCCAAAATGCAAGCCGCTCTGAAGGTATCATTTGGTTATCTGACCTTCAGCTTCTATAATCCCTGGGAAGAAGTATGGGGTCCAGCCATCTAGTCTCTGTAGGATGAGAAATTGGCAACACTGAGCTGCCCTAGCCAAGGCAAGATGAGAGCATAGCTCCTAGCTAGTCTGCTGATGCACAAGACATATTTATTGTTCAATGTCCTTGAAGTTCTGTGGTTATTGGTTATGCAGCTATAGCTAATTGATACATATTCTAATTAGTTGGAAACCTACAGAAAGATCTTATAGCAGACATTGTCCAAGGACATGATGCATTCCTCAGAGCACCCATGGGAAATCAGAGGAAAGAAAAGTTGAATGATGTGAAGAATTAGTGTAGGAAGTTTAATTCTTATAATTGACATTTCAAAAGATGCAAACAGCACTATTCAGAGAAAATCTAAAATGTTATGGTACTGAAGCAAGACAGGAGCCAGAATCAAAACATGTGCACAGGTGTCAAACGGGATCAATGGAGAAGGAGGCATAGCTGGATGTCCATGTATAATGTCACAATTTCAATATACCAAGGATACAGAAGACATCCTAAAAGCTTTAGGTAAGTAGGAGAGAGAATAATTAGTTTGCATTGTACCTCTCACTAGGAAAACCAAATGCTGGAAAATATTAGAGCAATAATTTCAAGCTCTATTCTTTTTCTTTAACCTAGTATCTGATTTAGTCCCAGCTAAATTAGCAGTCAAATGAAATCATAAAATAAAATATGGTCTGTTGTGAGGACTCTGAAACTTTCCTCTCACAGATGTTCACTGAGAAAAAATATTTCCGAGGATATAATCCAGCCAAGGGCTTCCTTGCTGTTTGCAGAATCTATATGGAAGTACAAAGGCAAATTTGCAAATTGTGTTTTCTGCTCCCTGCCCCTTTTTTTCCTACCATTGGCTCCATCTTAAGCTTCAGCTAGGGAACTCGCAGCACCCATACTTTGTTTTATTTTTTTTTATTAAATCATAGCTGTATACATTAATATCATCATGGGGTACAGTGTGCTGTTTCCATACACAATTTGAAATGCCTTCATCCAACTGGTTAACATAGCCTTCATGTCGTTTTCTTAGTTATTGTGTTAAGACATTTATATTCTACATTTAGAGAGATTCACATGTACTCTTCTAGGGTGAATTATAGGCATGATTACTTTGTTTTATATGGAATCATAGAAAAACCAAAATAGTCAATATAATTCTTAGGAATAAAAACAAATCTGGAGGTATCCCATTACCAGAATTCAGGTTATACTACAAATCTATAGTGGTCAAAACAGCATGGTGCTGGTACAAAAATAGAGACATAGATCTATGGCATAGAATAGAAAGTCTAGAGATGAACCCTGGCACATATTGTCATTTGATCTTTGATAAGCCAAACAAAAACATGCATTGTGGAAAAGAATCCCTATTTAACAAATGGTCCTAGGAGAACTGGTTAGCCACTTGTAGAAGACTGAAACCGAACCCACACCTCTTACACTAGCAAAAATTAATTCTTGCTGGATAAAAGATTTAAATTTAAGACATGAAACTCTAAAAATGCTAAAAGAGAGTGCAGGGAAAGTGCTTCACAGTATTGGCCTGGGAAAATATTTTATGAGGAAGAGCCCCTTGTTAATTGCAGCAACACGAAAAATAAATAACAGGGATTTGATCAAGCAAAAAAGTTTCTGCACAGGTAAGGGCACTACAACCAAAGCAAACAGACAGCCTTCAGAACGGGAGAAGTTTTTTGCACATTATGATTCTGACAAAGGTCTGATAACTAGAATCTACAGAGAACTCAAATGGATCAATAAGAAAAGAGCAAACAACCTTCGTGGGCAAGAGATCTAAAGAGAAACCTCTCTTAAGATAACAAATGGATGACCAACAAACACATGAAAAAATTCTTGTCATCTTTAATCATCAGAGAAATGCAAATCAAAACCAC
>CAUYQV010155087.1:0-18442 GCA_963574575.1 Galagoides demidoff | reverse complement strand
TGGCATCACAGCTCATAGCAACCTCCAACTCCTGGGCTCAAGCGAGTCTCCTGCCTCCGCCTCCCAAGTAGCTGGGACCACAGGTGCCCGCCACAATGCCTGACCATTTTTTGGTTGCAGCCATCATTGTTGTTTGGCGGGCCTGGGCTGGAGATTCCAACCCGCCACCTTAGATATACGTGGCTGGCGCCTTAGCCGATTGAGCCAGAGGCGCCGAGCCAAACATTTATTTCTTGATTTAACCCATCACCACTATGATCACCATCTCTTGCTGATTCACCAAAAATTGAGTAAATAATTTTCTTTTTTTTTTATTAAATGATAGCTGTGTACATTAATGCAATTATGGGGAACAATGTGCTGGTTTTATATACAATTTGAAATACTTTCATAAAACTGGTTAACATAGCCTTTACTGCATTTTCTTAGTTATTGTGTTAAGACATTTATATTCTACACTTAGTAGATTTAACATGTACCCTTGTAAAATGCACCATAGATATGGTCCCACCAATTACTCTTCCTCCACCCATCCTCCCTTCTCCCCTCCCCCTCCTCTTTGCCCTTTATCTTGGGCTGTAGTTGGGTTATAGCTTTCATATGGAACTGTGGGTACTTATAAATTGGTTTCATAGTAGGGCAGAGTACATTGGATACTTTTTCTTTCAGTCTTGAGATACTTTGCTAAGAAGAATGTGTTCCAGCTCTATCCATGTAAACTGGGGGTGGGAATGCAAACTAATACGTTCCTTTTGGAAAGATGTTTGGAGATCACTTAGGGATCTAAAAATAGACCTGCCATTCAATCCTTCAATTCCTCTACAACTACAGTCCAAGATAAAGGGGAAAGAGGAGAGGCAGGGAGAAGGTAGTATTTTCTCTTCTTTCATTTCTGACTTGAGTAATTTGAATCTTCTCTCTTTTTTTCATCACTCAAGTTAAAAATTCATCAATTTTGCTGATCTTTTATAAGAACCAACTTTAGTTTTCATTGCTTTTTACTATTTCTATTTTCTATTTTATTAATTTATCCCCCAATACTTATTATTCCTTTACTTCTGTTTGCTATTGGTTAAATTTGCCCTCATTTTTTTAGTGTCCTGAGGGTAAAAGGTTAGGTTATTGATTTGGAATCTTTCTTTTTTCTAAATATAATCATTACAGCTAATAATTTCCCTTTATGTACTGCTTTAGCTTCATCTCATAAGTTTTGGTGTGCTGTGTCTTCATTTTCATTCATCTCAAAGCATTTTCTGTTTTCTCTTGTGATTTCTTCTTTGGCCCATTGGTTATTTGAAAGTGTGTTGATTCATTTTCAGATAAATATGAATTTCTAATTTTTTATTGATTTTTTAATTTTATTTATTTATGATCAGAAAAAATACTTTGTAGATTTTCAGTCCTTTGAAATTTATTGAGATTTATGGTCTAACATATCATCTTTCCTAGAGAATGTTCCATATACACTTATGAAGAACATATATATATACTAATGTTGTTGTATGAAGTGTTCTTTAGATGTCTCTTGGTCTAGATGGCTTATACCATTGTTCAAATCTTCTGTTTCCTTTTAGATCTTCTGCTAGTTCTATCCACTTTTGAAATGGGGTATTAAATCTGCAATGATTACTGTTGAATTGTCTATTTCTGCCTATTATTTGCCTTCTTCTATCATCTTTGCTTCATGGATTTTGAGTCTCTGTTGTTAAACTAATATATGTTTATAATTGCTATTCTTTATTGATGGACAGACCATCTTGTCATGAAAGATTCCTTTTTAACTTTATATTTTAAGGTTTATTTTGTCTCATGTTAGTATAGCCATTCCATGTCATTTTCAGTTCTTTACTTTCAGCCTCTTTTTATTTATGAATAAAAATATATCTTCTATAGACAGTACACAGTTGGATCTTCTTTTGTTAAAATCCATGAAAACAACCTCTGCCATTTGAATGAACTGTTTAGTTCACTTACATTTAATTTATTACTGATATAGTTGGATTTAGTTATGCCATTTGACTTTGTCTTTTCTACATTTTTTACTTCTGTTTTTGTTCCTCTATTCATCCTTTACTGTTTTCTTTGTGAAAACTAAGTGAATGTTTTCCAGTATTACATTTTAATTTCTTTTTTTTTTTTGAGACGGAGCCTCAAGCTATCCCCCTGGGTAGAGTGCCATGGCATCACAGCTCATAGCAACCTCCAACTCCTCGGCTAAAGCAAGTCTCCTGCCTCCGCCTCCCAAGCAGCTGGGACCACAGGCGCCCACCACAACGCCCGGCCATTTTTTTGGTTGCAGCCATCACTGTTGTATGGTGGGCCCGGGCTGGGGATTCGAACCCGCCACCTTAGGTGTACGTGGCTGGCGCCTTAGCAGATTGAGCCACAGGCGGCGAGCCAGCCATGTTTTTCTTTAAAACACACTCAAACAAGCCAATGTTTGAGGCCAGGAGTTGGAGACCCGCCTGGACATAGCAAGACCCCACCTCTACAAAAAATAATTAGCTGGGCATGGTGACAATTGTCTGTAGTCCCAGCTCCTCCGGAGACTGAGGCAGGAGGATCACTTGAACCCATGGGTTTGACATTGCAATGAGCTATGATGATGCCACTGCACTCTAGTCCTGAGCAACAGAGGGAGACCCTGCCTCCAAAACTAAATAATAAATAAAAAGCAACAGAAAAGATTCATCAACAATGTTAAAGTGACAAAGATTGTCTACTCAGCCAAAATCCAAAATTTAGCCAGGCCTCCAGGCCTCTGAACTTTCTCCTAGGCCCATCTGTGTACTTCCTTGTAAAAATTCCCTTTTAGCAAAGAACCTGCTAAGTCAGTTTAACAAGAATCGCCCATTCTCAGTATCCGATCACCCTTGTGATCCCTCATCCTCCACCATCCCCCAGGTGGTGTCTGGTCACCCTGGCCTGCCTTCAGCAAGAATCCTGTTAGGTCAGGTTAGCCAGAATCCCAGCCCACTCCCCCATGCCCTAATGTTTTCTCTTAGTGATTTTTCATCCACTATCTCCACCCTTCTCCTTGGCTACAAACCCACACTTGCGCTTGCTGTATTCAGAGTTAAGCCCAATCTCTCTTCCCCACTGCAAAATCCTGCTGCAGTGGTCCCTAAACTTATCTCGATGGTCCTGAATAAAGTAAGCCCAACGTGCTTTAGTTATTGAGTAACTCTAGCATTGTGAGTGAGAACAATTGGGAAAAGCAAACTTCGTCTGTTTCCTTGGCTGGTTTAAACATCTTTAAATTCCAACTGTGGGGTCTAAAACTTTCCCAAGTTCCTGCAGGGAAAGATTCTTGTCTTGGGTCAGACCAAAAGACCCCTGTGAACTGAACTTCTTTGCTGCTTCTTAAACCCACAGTAGTTGGATGTGAATTGAGAAAGACCCCTCCCTCCCTTCCTCCCTCTAGGCCACCAGCCTCAGTCCTGACGTCCCCCAGGGTTTCTATTCCCTACGAGAGGCAATCAAGCTCTTAATTAAATTCTCTTAGTGGAAGTCAAGCCTGAGGAAAACAAACAGAAAAACCTCTCCTGCAAGACCTGCCTCCTCCCGGCTGGGAGACTCACTGGAGATACAATCGCTGCCTGCCCTGGGCGTTCATCTCTCACTGCTCCCGGGGAATTTCCTGTTGGCTCCTTCCCCGGCTCAGCCCCACCCCGTCTGGCCCAGAGGAAATTGCAATGGGAGGTACACGGATGTTATCAGAAGTCTCCTTGTGTGTTCCACTTAGGAGTGAGTCAAAGGAGAGAGAGGTAGAGGCTCTCTAAAGACAGGGAGCAGGCGTGGCAGGAGGTGCTGAGATATGGGCCCAGGGACCAACTGGACACTTGTCCCTAAGGACAGCAGACACATGATCACATGCATCTCCCACCACAGGCGACTTCTGTTCTCTCCTGGCTACAGTCAAATGGGCACAGGAACTATGGAGAGCTGGAAAGAGCACTAGACTGGGAGCCAGAAGGCCCTGGGTCTACTCCAAATCTGTTACTAGTTCCCTCTATGACTGGTCAATAGTAATCAGAGCAAAATATATAGTGGGATTGTGTGCTAAGTGTTATATTAAACCCCACACAGCAGGGCAACGCCTGTGGCTCAAAGGAGTAGGGCACCAGCCCCATATACTGGAGGTATTAGGTTCAAACACGCCCCAGCCAAAAACTGCAAAAAACTAAACTAAAATAAAATGAATCCCACACAGGGATGATCTCACTGAATTCTCACACCTTTATCCCTCTTTTCCAGACAAGACACCTGAGGCTCAGAGAGGTTAAGTGACCAGCTCAAAGTCACACAGCTGGTAGAACCCAGAATCAAACCAAGAAGTCTGGTTCTGGAGCCCAAGCTCCCTCCCATATCCCCAGTTAGTTACTCTTTCTAGAGCTCAGTTTCCCTATATATAAACTAACGGAATTGGTACACTTGAACTTCAAAGACCCTTTCAGCTCTGATAATCTGTGCTTTATTCAACATTCACTGTACTGCCGGGCCCTGGGCTAGAAATACAAAGAAGAGTAAAGCTTCATCTCTGTCCTCAGGTTATATAAACTTCTTAAAAATGGAAATCCCATCTTAATCATCCTTGCTGGCTCTGCCTCATTTAATACAGCAATGTGTAAAGAGGAGGCACTCAAATTATTTGTTGACAGGACACCTGATGCATGGGGAGTCCGATATAATTGAGGTCCCATCCTGCCACTACCTTTGCAAGAGAGAGTCACTTACCTCCTGTGTCTGCTCCATCTGTAGAGCGGGGGTTACAGAGATGATAATGAATGTTAAAAAAAAAAATGAATGTTAAGCACTTACATAGTGCTTGGTGCAAAATACCTGCTCAGTGGAAAACTGGATGCTGACCTTGATACATTCTCTACCCTCTCTCCACCCTACCCCATCACCTGCTGGTGAGGGGCTTTGCTGTACCCTCTTTGTTGGGCCCAGATAAAAGCTGTGAATCTATTTCTACTGCTAGGGGCAGGTAGCAAACTTGCCCAGCCAGAACCTGAGCAATGAGGAAGGAAGAAAAAGCCCAGCCTGGGCTTCTGGTTTCCGGAGAGGCTCTCCCTTGGATTCTGATTCCTATGCAGTCCCTGCTCCTCCCTGGCGCAGATGTCCCTTCTGTCTAGACAGCTCTCCCCTGAAGAAACTGCAAACCACAGGCTAATGACAGGGCTTCCCCCAGACACTCATCCCTAGATACGCAATTTATTCAACCTTCTTCAGAATAGGACAAGCCCTGCTCCAACCTCTGAAGCAGAGGGGACTGTGGAATAGGAGTAGCTGGGTGGCTTCCTCCATTAATTTATCCATCCATCCATCCATCTTCCATCTTTGGTTGAATGCTTACAATGTGTCAGATCCAGTGCTAGGCATTGGGCATACCTTGGTAAATAAGACACAACCCCTAGCCTCTAGAAACTCCTAATATTGGAAAAGATAGACAAAAAATAATTGTGAAAGGTGTGTATCCTGAATACAGTTATAGCAATAGGGAACCCTCACAGAGAGCCTGCTATGTACCGGGTATGTGCTACATACCATAGATGCTAGATGCATGATTTCAACTTGACCCTCGTCATAACACCAGGAGGTAGGTATTTGTTAACTGTAATCATTTTACAGATGAGCAAACCAATGCTCACAGATCTTAGATAACTTAGGCAGGGTTGCACAGCTACTGAGCAGTGAGATCAAGATTCAGACCCAGTTTGATCACTGAGCTTATATGCTCTTAACCCCAACTCTACCTTTTGAGCACCAAAGATAGGGTGACCAGACATCTCTCTTTTGAACAATTTGTCCCGTGTCCCGCAGCGTTTTAAAAAAGTCCCAATTTTTGGAAAGAATGCACGAATGGGCCGGAGAACAAGAAGGGAATATACGGTTTTCGGCTGCCGTGTGGCTATTTCGCCAGAATATGAGTTTTATATTATTTTTGTTAATTTTATAATGTTAAACTGTAATAATAACAAATAATTGTTGAGAAGTGATTATTGAGAACTGCTTATCAAAGTTTGCATTGTTGTCAGGCCCTGCCCTGCCCCGCTCCCGCCCCTCCATGTTGTCCGGCCTTACCGATGTTAAAATCTGGTCACCCTATCCAAAGAGGAAACCACACTTCCCTTCTGGAGGAATGGGAAGGACCCCACAGAGAAGGGGATTTTCCAAGCTAGCCCTTAATTGAGAGATGAGTCCTGGTAGGACAAGGAGGTAGGAAAGAGTCCAGAAATGAGGGGATTCTGACCCATGGAAATGCAGATCAGAACTTACCAGATGCAAGGAAAAGCATCTGGAACAGGTGGGAACAGATTGAGAAGGACCTGGAATGTTAGCATTAGGAGAGTTGGGAGCTCTTCAGGAGGGAGCAGGGAGGAACTGGAGGTGTCTGGTCAGGGGACCTGAGCCACACCTTTAAGAAGACTGCTATAGTGAGGTATGGAGGAGGCTTGGAGGGGGCAGAAAGCTGACCAGAGAGTTGCCCTAGGCTTTTAAAAAGAAATCATGGTGGCAGTGATGGGAACTGTGATGGTCCAGCTGGTGATGCTCACATGAGCATCAGAGTTCAAAGCATCAAGGATTGCCAGTCTGCCCTGTCCAATCATACCATTCCCCTGCTCAAAGCCCTTCCCTGGCTCCTGCAACTCTAAGGATAAAGCGCAGGCTCCTTTGGCTGGCACCCAGGGCTTTCCACAAGCTGGCCCCTTCCTGCCCCTCTAGGCTCATCTCAGCCACTCTCCACAGTTGTAGCAATATCTGGAGACTTGATGTGTCCTTGACCAAATTCTATCTTTTGTGCCTGTGCATAAGCCGGCCTTCTCCTCTGGATCCTCTCTGCTTCCCTTGCCCTTTCTTTGCTGAGATGCCTCCTACTACTCATCCTTTAAGACTCAGCACAGGGGTTGTCCTTTCCACATGCCTTCCCTGTCCTGCCAAAGGTAGGGACTGAGGAGCTGAGGTGCCCCCTCTCCAGTAGCCCCAGCCTTTTCCTTCAACCAACTCCCTAATGTCGTCCACCATCTCCACCGCTCTTATTGTGAAATGTTGTAAGCAGATGTTTTATTAGACAGCGCTGGGGTGCTGCAGGAATTTTGCCCCTCCCTCCTGCCCCTCTGCTCCTCATCAGAGCAGCTTCTGGGGCTGTCAGGGTCTTTTTGTTGAGGACACACACAAGGATGTGTCTATATTTACTCTGCTGTATGGATTTTTCAACTGTAGGATCTTAGGCAAGGACCCCGGCGGCAGCTGCAAATGCTGGGGTTGTGCAGACAGGACCTTTTCCTCTTCCATGACCGTTCAACTCGCAGCATCAGCAGCTGTGCCTATTTTGGGACATGCCTACATTTGGCATTGCTCGTTCTTCCTATTTCCTATTTGAGAAAAGAGCCCAGGGCCTGAGTAGGGTAGAGAAGGCCAAGGTGTGGCTGCCGATAACTCCTGTCTATTTGCCAGTGATTTATTTGCCTGGGATTTGCACTAAGACAAAAAGAACTTTTGCATTATTAATGATCATTGATCACCACCTTCCAAAAGAGAGAGAGCTTGAGAGAGATGGAGGCAGCAGGCCGGTCATCGATGACAAACCAGGAGGGTGAGTGTGGAGAAAGGCGAGGACCAGGTTGGCAGAGAACTTGGTGGAGACAGAAGGACACGGAAGGACACTAAGATGAGCCACTGAGTTGCTGGTGTGCCAGATGTCACACAGCTGTGCAGGCTGCAAGTAAACCAGCGCCAGTGGGTGCTGCTGGCCTCTCTCTACACTCAAGACATCAGTGTTACCAGGGACAGAGTGCCACTTCCTAATGATGAAAGGGTCAGTTCATAAAGATATAATGATCCTCATAGTAGATACAAAGGTTTCAAAGTACATGAAGTACACTTCGGGAGGCCAGATAGGGGGATTGCTTGAGCTCAGGAGCTCAAGATCAGCCTGAGCAAGAGAGAGACCCCATCTCTAAAAACAGCCTGTCCTTGTGGCGGTGCCTGTAGTCCCAGCCACTTGGGAGGCTGAGACCAGAGAATCACTTGAGCCCAGCAGTTTGAGGTTGCTGTGAGCTATGGCATGGCACTTTACTAAGGGCAACATTGTGAGACTCTGTCTCAAAAAACAAAAACAAACAAACAAAAAACCCCATGAAGAACTAGGAGACAAAACCCCAGTTAGGACATAGAGGGCCAGTTCCACAGGAGCTACATGAAGCCAGGAGGGGAGATGTGACCAGTGTTTGGGCCTTTTCAGTGCAATTTCTTCCTGTTCTCACCTATATGCTCAAGCGTTCTCTCTGCCTGGTCCTCTGTAACCAGTGCGATTCATCTTAGCACCCCCACACCCGCTGGCACCTTGGGGGGAACACTGGCACTCAGAATCTGCTGTGGCCCACCTCATGTAGCCTGGACACTGCTGGCCTCAGACCTTCCGAGGGCCTCCCTCACCCCCTGCCTTTACTCCCTGTGTTCTGGGGAGGCCTCCCCTGACAGCCTGGTCAGAGCCCCGACCCCCACTGTCTACCTCCTTTGCTGGGTGTATTTCCCTCCCTACCACTTGTTCTATAAATATTTTATACCTTTCACTTATTAAATGAATCATGTCTCCCCCAATAGAATGTAAGCTCCATTGGGTCTACATCTGTTTTCTTCACTGCTAGTTCCCCCTCTAGAACATCCCTGACACATAGATCAATAAATATTTAACTGAAGAAAAAGAAATCCAACTACGGCTGAACACAGGAGACAGGAACGACAGGGGAGAGGCTGAATTTCGGGGCATGGCCCACTCTCCGCACACCGCGACCGCAGACCCAGCCCACCCGCTCTCCACAGGTGCGGACCGGAGAGCGCTAGCCCGGGGTCTTCTCCACCGGCTCCCTCGGCGCCTTCCCGCCCCCGGGCCAGGCGGGGCGGGCAAGGAGGGGGCCGAGCCTCGCTCCGGCGGGCGGGGGAGGAGCTGGGGAGGGAGCGAGGAGGAGCGGCGGGCGCCGGCAGGGAGCGCAGAGAAGGAGCCGCAGGGCGCCGAGGGGGTGGAGGGAGGTGCGGGACTGCGAGGGCGAGGGCAAGGGAAGAGCCCGGGGCGGGCGGCAACTGGAGCTCGACGTGGGGTGGGGAGGGGTACGTGGCTGGGAGCCGGCGGCCGCCGGTGGGGAGACGTGGCTCGAGGCTGCAGGATCCGGGAGGTCAAGCGGGCGCCCGCACCTGCGTGGCCAGGGCGCAGGTAAGCGCTGGAGCAGAGGGACGCCCCGGGGAGGGGGCGCGTCCGGGGAGGGCTGGAGCGGGATGGGCGCCCCTCCTAGGGGCCCTGGGGGCTGGTCCGAGACGTCCCGCCTCTCTGCGCCTTCGGACGGGAGGGGCGCGCTCCGGGAAGAGGGTCCTAGAGGGACGCCCGGCCCGGGGGAGCGTCGGGGGTTCGCCATCCTGAGCCCTGGGACGCGGGCGCGCGTTCAGGGTGCCCCGCGACCAAGAGAGGTCTAGCTGGGCGGGGAGCGCACCCCGTGGGGCCGGGGGCTGAGACGTCCCCGGTGTGGCCCCCGGGCAGCCGAGGGAGGCTGGGCGCTGCCCCCTACCGGCCAGGTCGGGCGCCGCGCCGCAGCAGGGTCGCCCCTTTCTGGAGGGGAGTTGAAGCAGCATCCAGCTGGGGAGACCCAGCTTGGGGCTGCCCTGACTTGCTTTGTGACCTTGGGCAGGTCACTGCATCTTTCTGTGCCTCGGTTTGCACATCTATCAAATAGAGCAGAGTTCGATCTCCCTGACGGCTCCGTGGGAATAAGTGAGATACTGGAAAGATGATGTTTTATAAACTCTAAAATTCTGTAGAAATCCTAGTTCATCACATAACGTCAGAACTGGAAGAGCACTAAGAAATCTGCTTTATTGCAAGTGGGGAGAGTGGAGAATAAACTTTGCCCAAGGTCACACTACTTATAAGAGAATATAAAACTAAAGTTCTCTAGGTCGTCTGGGGAAGTTCAAGGATTGAGAGCAGGGGCTAATGCTGGCTGCATTAACAAACTGGCCTTGGCCATGTACTAGCTATGTAACTTAAGGAAAGCCCTTAACTAATCTGAGCCTTGGTTTCCACCCATATGAAATGGGGATAACAGTGCCCACCCCCCAGGCTTACTGTACAAATCAGATGGGATCATTGCCCCAAACAAGAGCTCAGTCCATAGTGGCCACCATTGTTCCTAGTAGTAGCAGCCGCCTCTTTATCCCTTCCTTGGAATCTGTCTCCAGCATTTTCTAGCCAAGCACATTGTGGGTTTGCACTGTCCTCTGGACCTTGCAGCCACTATCTGAGGTCTCAGCCCTCCTCACAAAGGCATTAAAGGACTCTTTAACAACAGCAAGCAAGGCCACTTCGGTGGCTGAACCTTCTTCAGCCTTTGATCCTGTCCAGCTGGTGAGGGGAAGTGGGTGGGCTTTGTCATAGAGATATCCAGGAAGCCAGGACCTAGAGGGTAGCTTAGGAGGGAGGGGCCAGCTAGACACCGCTGGCAGGGCCTAGAGCCTCCTCTTCTTCTGGCACCTGCAGGACCAGAAGTACAGAGGTGCTCCCTTGGAGTTTGTCGGTTACCTGGGGGATGAATAACAAGGATAGGTCAACAGGGTTATCCCTTCTCTCCTAGAGCATAGACAGATGACTATTCTTTTTGTCAAGAGTGATGTGACTATGAACAGAAATACAGATTCTCAGAGCTTGGAGTTCTCAGACATGAGATGTCTCTTTCATTGCAGGAATGGCTTCCAGTTGCAGCCCACTGAGGGGCAAGGGTCTGCCCCAGGTCTGCAGTGTCCTCCAGGAAGCTGACACCATTCAGTCTTTAACTTCCTTGCACAGCAGCAATTGCATTGCTGACCACTCCCTTCCCTGCCACCCCAGTCGTTCTCTCCTCTCCGACTTTACACTTTTACATTTATCCTTCTTCATCTCTGTTGTTTCTGCAGGTTCATCCTGCAAAAAGGTTTACAGCCATAGACGCTCTGTTGTCTCCAGCCCTCTTCTTATCTCATAGTAGATAGTCTCCCTGGGTGATCTCATTCACCCCACTGGCCTTAGTTATCTATCACTTCTGTGCACATAATACATAAATTTATTTCCCCAGCCCAGATTGCTCCTGCTGACTTATCCATTCCCAGCCAGGCACTGTTCTAGGCCCTGAGGATAAAACCCTGAGCTAGCAGGGCTCGGGGTGAGGGTGGGAGTGTGGAGAGACAAGTAATAGAGAAGCAGCAGAAAGTATCAGGTGGGGTAAGTGCTGAAGTGGGTACAAACCAGGGTGATACTGTGTTAGTAGAGTTCCTTTATGTTGCCTGGCCAAACCTTTACCAAAGGGGTGATCTTTAAGAGTGACAGCTGGTAGGGGATGAGATCAGAGAGGTGACAGGAGTAGGACAGATCATGTACGGCCTTATAGGCCTTGGTGAGGGTTCAGAATTTTATTCTAAGTGAGGTGGGAGCCATTGGAAGATTTTAAATAGTGGGGAGGCTGGGCGAGGTGGCTCATGCCAGTAAACCTAGCACTGTGGGAGCTGAGGCAGGTGGATCCTTTGAGCTCAAGAGTTCATTCTGAGTAAGAATGAGACCCTGTCTGTACTAAAAATAGAAAAATTAGCTGGGTATTGTGGCGGGGACATGTAGCCCCAGCTACCTAGGAGCCTGGGGCAGAAGGATTGCTTGAACCCAGGGGTTTGAGGTTGCAGTAAGCTATGGTAATGCCACTGAACTCTAGCCAGGGCAATGGAACGAGACTGTCTCAATAAATAAATAAATATTTAAAATTAAAATGAATAAATAGTGGGAAGGGAATGCTGTTATTTCTCCAGAGCCCATTTGAGCCTTGCAAAAGGAGTTGTTCTATATCATGGGTTCTCAACCTGTGGGTCACGACCCCTTTGGGGGTCGAATGACCCTTTCACGGGGTCGCCTAAGACCATCCTGCATATCAGATACTTACAATATGATTCATAACAGTAACAAAATTACAGTAATGAAGTAGCAACAAAAATAATTTTATGGTCAGGGTCACCACAACATGAGGAACTGTATTAAAGTGTCGCAGCACTAGGAAGGTTGAGAACCACTGTGCTATATGGTTTGTGACCACAGTCAGGTACTAGAGTGGGGAAGGAACAAGGAAATCTTTAAGGACTTCCAGCCATGGACAATAAGAGGCACAAAAAACCTGGAATCAAGAGAGGATTTAAAGGAGAGAGTTTATACATCTAGTTGACCAGGGAAGGCTTCCTGGAGGAAGTGGTTTGGAAAAAGGACTTAGAAAGCAGAAAGAGGATTGTAGTTCATATGTATGAAGGGAGAGTGGGAAAGATTGCTTTTCCAGGCAGAGGGAACAGCCTGAACTAAGACACAAATGCCCCAACTATGTCCAGAGGAGAGGAGATGCCCAATAGGGGAGTGAGAGGTCAGGGAAGTTAAGTGCAAGGTCCTAGACCTGGCTATTTTCTTGTTATGAGCCTTGACCTACTCATTCTTTTTTAGGAAATAACTAGTTAAGGGCTGGGAAAGAAGAGGAAGGAGAATTCAAAGCATGTGGGAGGCTGGGTGAGGAAGAGCAGGATAGTGCCTGCGAGGGAAAGGCAGACAGGAAGGGCTGATGTGGGTGAGAAAAATGGTGGCTCTATTGAGTTTGGGGCCCTGTGGGTCATCCAGGAGGGATGACCAAAGGCCATTTGGGGCTAGAGGTACAGAGAGGATAAAACTATCAGTATTCGTCTTTCATTCAGCCTTTGAGTAAATCTTTATTGAACATCTGTAAGCATTAAACCCATGACATATGACTATGAACAAAACTGGGCCCCTGCTCCAGGAATGTGCCATTGTGAGGGATGACAGGCCTGCCAGCATTGGGCTGCAGGCCGATGTGAGATGCGTATCATGAATCCTAAATGGGAGGCACTGGGTTGGCACAGAGGAGAGAGGCTGGCCCTGCTTGGGTGGAAGGAGTCAGACAGGTTTTCAGTAAAGAGGTGACAGTTAAGGGCGGTGCCTGTGGCTCAAAGGAATAGGGTGCTGGCCCCATATGCTGGAGGTGGTGGGTTCAAACCCAGCCCTGGCCAAAAACTGCAAAAAAAAAAAAAAAAGAGGTGACAGTTAAACTTAGTCTCAAGAGTGAAGTTAAAAATGGACAGGTGGGTTCAGCACCTGTAGCACGGTGATTACAGCGCCAGCCACGTACACTGGGGGTGGTGGGTTTGAACCCAGCCCAGTCCAGCTCAAAACAATGATGACAACTGCAACAAAAAAAAAGCCAGATGTTGTGGCAGGTGCCTGTAGTCCCAGCTACTTGGGAAGTTGAGGCAAGAGAATCTCTTAAGCCCAAGAGTTTGAGGTTGCTATGAGCTATGATTCCATAGCACTCTTCCAAGGGCGACATAGTGAGACTCTGTCTCAACAACAACAACAAAAAAGAAATGCACAGGTGCATGAGGGGACAGGCACCCACACAGGGGGCTTCACAGCATGTGTTTCAGCAGGGACATAGGGTTGGCAAATGAGCCCATCCAGAGGAGTCCAGTGTGCTGCCTACATAAGGTCAAAGAGGCAGGGAGAAAGGAGTGATCGGGTCCAGCCCTAGGGCTAAGGGAAACCTCCAGAGGGGGTAGAGGAGATGAGTGGAAAGGCATTCCAGGAAGAAGGAATAGCCTGTGCAAAGACTCAGATGTGACAGAACCACTGTGTTTGTGTGGGCAGAGGTCTCAGCCAAGAGGTGGGCTGGGGTTGGTGGCTTTGACTGAGTTCCAGGTAAATAAGAGGATGGGAGGAAAGGAGTGGGCTGATCTCTGGATAAGTAAACAAGAAGTGAAGAAAAAGGATTTAGGGGGTAATGCAAGGCAGGGTTCTCTAAGCCTCAGTCCCTTGGCATAGGTGTCATCGGCCCCAACTGGTCTTTACTTGCTGATTCCATTTGTCCTCTAGTGCTCAGCTTCAAAGCCACTCTCAGAGTGCCCTGTCAGGCTTTCAGCAGGCTACCTGTCTCTCCTACTTTCCCTTGGTTCTGTGCATACCATGCTGTCATCACGTCTGTGGTCCTGGGTTCCAGGAATGTTTCCCCAGGGCCATTGTAAGTCCTCCTAAGAGCAAAGTTCACATATGCATGGCTCATATCACCATGTGGCAGGCTTTAAGTAAACACTTATTGAGTGGATAAGGAAATAGGCTCAGAGATGTTGAGTAACTTGCCCAAGGTCACAGAGCTCGTACATGGCCTAATTGGGAAAGAAGTTCAGCTACCTGATTCCATAGCTCCACCTAACTCCAAAACCTGTGCTCTTAATCACGGCCATATTGTGCCTCCCAGCAGGGAAAGCAGATGGTGAACAGCGGATTTGGATCCTGTAAACACTAACAAATTCAGTGTTTGATTTCTAGGAAATGAATTCCTGTTGTTAGTACCTTGTTTATCCAGTCTGGAGAATGCAGCCTCTTCTCTGTCCTGAAAACGATGTGCTTTATCAGCTCAAAGTGCTCTCTGGGGACCCAGATGTGCAGCATCTGGGGGAGAAGAGAGAAGGCACATTGGCCTCCAGAGCAGGGAGAGGATGCAGTGTTAAGGGCTTCTTATGGAGTGTGGTCAGCACTGCAGTCTGCTCCCAGGATTACTTTCCTGCTGTGGGAACTCAGACAGGAGGTCGGGGAGACTTGAAAATGCCAGATGCATGTGGCGTGGAACAGGCACAACAGCCCCTGGACAGGCTTGGTGCCCGTAGCTCAGTGGTTAGGACAATGGTTCTCAACCTGTGGGTCACAACCCGTAGGAACTGTATTAAAGGGCCGCAGTATTAGGAAGGTTGACAACCACTGGGTTAGGGCACCAGCCACATACACCAAGGCAGGGGGGTTAGAACCCTGCCTGGGTCTGCTAAACAACAATGACAACTGCAACAAAAAAATAGCCGGGGGGTGGCACCTGTGGCTCAGTGAGTAGAGCACCAGCCCCATATACCAAAGGTGGCGAGTTCAAACCCGGCTTCCGCCAAACTGCAAACAAAAAATAGCTGGGCACTGTGGTAGGCACCTGTAGTCCCAACTACTTGAGAGGCTGAGGCAAGAGAATTGCCTAAGCCCAAGAGTTGGAGGTTGCTGTGAACTGAGATGCCACAGCACTCTACTGAGGGCAACAAACTGAGACTCTGTCTCTAAAAAAGGAAAAATAGCCAGGCATTGTGGCGGGTGCCTGTAGTCCCAGCTACTTGGGAGTCTGAGGCAAGAGAATTACTTAAGCCTAAGAGTTTGAGGTTGCTGTAAGCTGTGATACCATGGCACCCTACCAAGGGCGACCTAGTAAGACTCCGTCTCAAAAAAACAAAAAAATTAAAAAAAAAATGTCCAGGCATTATGGCAGGTGCCTGTAGTCCCAGCTACTTGGGAGGCTAAGGCAAGAGAATTGCTTAAACCCAAGAGTTTGAGGTTGCTGTGAGCTGTGACGCCACTACACTGTACCAAGGGCAACATAGTGAGACTCTGTCTCAAAGAAAAAAAAAAAGGGAGGCACCTGTGGCTCAGAGGGTAAGGGCCCGCCCCATATACCAAGGGTGGCGGGTTTGAACCTGGCCCTGGCCAAACTGCAACAAAAAAATAGCCAGGCATTGTGGCAGGTGCCTGCAGTCCCAGCTACTCCAGAGGCTGAGGCCAGAGAATCACCTAAGCCCAAGAGCTGGAGGCTGCTGTGAGCTGTGACACCATGGCCCTCTACCGAGGGTGACAAAGTGAAACTCTATCTCTTTAAAAAAAAGCCTCTGGATACTTCTGTAAATCTCAAAATCCTGTTGTAAGCAGGGGGCCGTGGAAGGCATGCTGGTCCGAGTCTTAAGACTTGGTCTCTGCTGGCACTGGGTAAACTTGGGCAAGTATCCTCTCTGAGTCCATCTCCCTGTTAGCACCTTGAGGGAATTGGACTGGGTGATTCCTGGGAGGAGTTCTGTCCACTCTGACACTCTGAGATCCTTCTTAAATTCCGGGGCTGACGTGACTATTATCCCTGGCTCTTCTCAGCATGGTCCTTGGAGCTACAGCTCCAGGGAGCTTGTCAGAACGGTAAAACCTCAGGTCCTGCTCCAGACCCACAGAATCAAAATCTGCACTTTTTTTTTTGGAGACAGAGTCTTACACTGTCTCCTTGGGTTGAGTGCTATGGCATCATAGCTCACAGCAACCTCAAACTCCTGGGCTCAAGAGTTCCTCCTGCCTCATCCTCCCAAGTAGCTGCGATGTGCACCTGCCATAATGTTCAACTTGTTTTTCTACCTTTTTTTTTTTAGTAGAGATGGGATTTTGCCCTTGCTCAGGCTGGTCTTTTTTCTTTCTTTCTTTCTTTCTTTTTTTTTTTTTTTTAAGAGACAGAGTGTCAGTTTATCACCCTCGGTAGAGTGCTGTGCTGTCACAGCTCACAGCAACCTCCAATTCCTGGGCTTAGGCAATTCACTTGCCTCAGCCTCCCGATTAGCTGGGACTATAGGTGCCCACCACAATACCTGGCTATTTTTTTGTTTTGCAGTTTGGCCAGGGCCGGGTTCAAACCCACCACCCTTGGTATATGGGGCCGGCCCCCTACCCACTGAACCACAGGTGCCACCCCTCAGGCTGGTCTTGAACTCCTTAGTTCAAGGATCCACCTGCCTCGGCCTCCCAGAGTGCTAGGATTATAGGTGTGAACCACATTGCCTAGCCAGAATCTGCCTTTTTCTTAAGGCCCCTAGATAGTGCATGTGCATTGTGGATGTGAGAGGTGCTTCCTGAGCTTTCCTTTTGACTCTGCTGAGCACCCATCATCAGGCCTGGCAGAAGGGGGTCCCATTGAGCAAGAGCGATGGAGTCTAACACATAACAGGAACCCCAGGCACATGTGGGCTAAGTATCTGTGGGAATAAGAAGGGAGTGGCATTGACTTTACTCAGCAACTTTTATGGGTGGTGAAACATGGAATGGGGCAAGCCTAGATCCGAATCCTAGAACCACAGCTCTGGGGCCTCAGGCAAGGCATTTCTCTGAGCCTCAGTTTCCTCCCTTGGGAAACAAGAAGAATAATAATAGCATTGACTTCAGAGGATTGTGGTCAGACTTAATGAATTAATATAGGAGAAACTTAGAACAGAGTAAGTTCCCAATAAAGGTTGGCCACCACTTCACCACTGCCATCTGTGCTACCCCAACTCCTTCTCCCCAGCTCCCTGTCCTGTCCCCATCCACTCCTGGGAAACGCAAAGTTCCCTGAGGATGGAGTCCCAAAGTGAGCCCTAGAGGGGGAATGTCACCTCTCCTCTTGAAAGCCACTGGTTCTAAAGCAACACTGCCCAAAAGATATACAATGTGAGGGCTCTTCCTCTTCCTCCAAGTGGCCTGAGGTTCGCTTGACCCAGAAAGTCATGCAATGGTCAAGAGATTCCAATCTTCATGTTTGACTTAAGGAAACATGTGAGGCTGGGTGCATGGTTCACACCTGTAATCCTAGCACACTGGGAAGCTGAGACAGGTGGATTGCCTCAGCCCAGGAGTTTGAGATCAGCCTGAGCAAGAGCAAGACCCCATCTCTCCTAAAAACAGAAAAGCTAATAGGGGCATTGTGACAGGCACCTGTAGTCCCAGCTACTCAGGAGGCTGAGGCAAAAAGATCACTTGAGCCTAGGGATTTGAGGCTGTGAGGTGTATGTCAAGGAGCTCTAGACAGGGCAACAGAGTGAGACACTATCTCAAAAAAAAAAACAAAAACAAAAAACCACATGAACTTGCCCAGCCCTTCGGGATATGCATATATGAAAAACCACCAAGTATCTGAAAGATATCATCTTGAAGATACAATGTGTACCCTTCTGACATTACAATGGTGGAGTTGGTAGGTGTGCCCAGGCCAAACTGTGGGGCCGGACACAGGGTTGGCCCAAAAAGAGTGCTGAGTTTTTGCTGCACATGCTTCAAAATGCAGACAATAGACATGGAGATTCTCTAGTCACTGAGCACATCCAGGTGAACAGAGAACCGAAGGTGCGTCATTGAACTTACAGAGCTCAAGGTCAGATTGACCCAATCACAAGTTCCCCCTGCTGCATAAAGATGATCTTTACTGAAAAGGACAAATTGTTCCAAAACGACAGGAGGAGATTGCACCAAAGGAAAAGATATCCCAGAAGAAACTGAAGAAACAAAAACTTATGGCACAGGAATATGGGCAACATAAAATAACTGCAAATAACAGAGAGGAAAAGAAACCCAATGAACAAAAAGTGTGATTTTGATTTTTATTTTATTTATTTATTTATTTATTTTTTGAGACAGAGCCTCAAGCTGTCCCCCTGGGTAGAGTGCCGTGGCATCACAGGTCACAGCAACCTCCAACTCCTGGGCTCAAGTGAGTCTCCTGCCTCAGCCTCCCGAGTAGCTGGGATCACAGGTGCCTGCCACAATGCCCAGCTATTTTTTGGTTGCAGC
>CAUYQV010155085.1:0-17164 GCA_963574575.1 Galagoides demidoff | reverse complement strand
AAACCCAATAAAGAGAACTGAAAAGATGAGAAAGTTGACATCAGCAGGCTGGTTAGTCTGCCAGCCACACCCTCCCTCCCAACCCCACGTGCCACTGAAAAAGGGAGGTGGTGAGTTCACCCCTTGGACGGAGGAAAATTCCCGCCAACTTTGTTCTGTCCCCTCCCTTCAACCAACTGCCACACCATCACGAGCAGGCTTGTCAGTGGCAGTGGCAAGGGCAGCAGCTGGAAGTTTCCATTTGCCGACCAGAGCAAAGGTTATGCTATTTCTAGCCCGCTGGCCAAGCCACAGGAAGGGCAGACGGGCCCCCAGGGGGTTGGGAATTTCTGGAGCACTTCAATGGGGAGCGTCTCAGGTTTTAATCACTGGACAAGGATAGGGGCTAGAGGAGTCACCAAGCCTACTGGGTCATCTCACTGTGCTTGGGACCCACCTTGGCTCCAAAAGCACCTATAAACATGACAGAGGTTTTAGGAGGCCTGGCAGGACGTGACCATGGAAGCTGATTGCTGGCCCCAGCTTCTCAGAGATCCTCGGCAGATCTGCTGACCCCAGGACTTGGCTGTAACCACAACCCAACACCCCATAATCAAAACTCAAGAACAGAGCCACCACCCAACTTGAGGGTTTCTGACTGCCGCCTCCCAATTTAACTACCAATGGCTCAAGTCAGAGCAAACACCGGTCCTCTGGTTTCTTTAACTGTTCTCTTACCGGACCTGCTATTCTCACAGACCTGTGTGATAAAGGGCCACTTGGTTCAGTTTTCCTGTGGTTGGAAGGAACCAACCATAGGAAAAGAGCCGAAAAACACTGCAAAGCACAAGACTGTCCCCAGAGCAACATCAATCACAGGGCCCTTATTTAGATTGGGGCTGGGGGGAGGGGTGTGTCACTCGGGTCAGGACTTAAGTCTGCACTAGAGAGGACATGCATGTTGGGAGGGCATGTGTGTTCCCTACGGCCCATCCTGCCCACCATCTGTATATGTTCCCTCAAGGCTCTGTGCAAATGGAACTTCCAGAAAGGGCAGAATTAGTGTGCGCACATCAGGAGAACGTGAGGGAATGATGGGCTCTCTCACGCACAAGCTTTCTTGGGGAGGGCAAAGCATCCAGATAACTCTGGTACCTCATCCTCTGCCACCGGGGTTTATCGGTGTTCATACATTCATGACCATTTGGTTATGCCCTGGTGTCTCTGCTCTCACAATCCTTTGTCTTCTTCACCTCACCTAGCACAGCACTGGTACAAAGTGGGCACTTCACAAATACCTGCTAAACCAGTGTGGCCATTAAAAATGGGCAGAGGCCAAGCACAGTGGCTCATGCCTGTAATCCCAGCGCTCTGGGAGACCGAGGCAGGTGGATTGCCTGAACTCAGGAGTTTAAGACCAGCCTGAGCAAGAGTGAGATCCCGTCTCTACTAAAAACAGAAAAACTAGCCTGGCATCATGGCAGGTGCCTGTAGTCCCAGCCACTTGGGAGGCTGAGGCAAGAGGATTGCTTAAGCCCAAGAGTTTGAGGTTGCAGTGAGCTATAGCACCAAGGCACTATATCAAGGGCAACAGAGTGAGACTTAAAAATAAAAAATAAAAATGGGCAGAGCCTATGCTGCACCAAATATACAGACAACACTAACAGCTGTAGGAACACACAGATATTTGTTGAGGAAGCTAACTGCCATCAGAAACAATACAGCGGATTGGTTAAATAGTAATTCATGGTAAACCCTGTAGGAGAATATTATGCGGCCCTTTAAAAGACTGAGATAGATGAAGTAGTTATATGGGAAAAATAAAAGGCTAAACACCAAACACTTAATAGTGCATATCTCAGAGACAGCGATCTATAAGAGGCATTGAATTGCTAGGTACTATATCTCATCCAGGGTGAATTCTTTATACCATGTTATAAGTAGTGGTTCAGATCCCAGTTCACTGTGTGACCAGAAGCAAGTAACTTAACCTCTCTGAGCCTCCGTATCCACATCTACACAGCTTTCTGGGCCCTACAGTCCTTCTCTATCCTCAGTCACCATGTCTTGAAACTGTTATGAGGACTATGAGGACTGATGAGTGACACATGATGCCTGGCACAAAGTCAGTGTTTGATAAATAGTAGCTGTGATTTGTTATCATTATTTCTACAACCAAATATACATATGTATGTAAGTTTGTCTTTTTAAGGTTATTTGGTGATACCTGTAAGGGAAAAGAACCCAAGTTTTGGTGAAGCCCCTGTCTAGCTTTGGATTCTCACTTCTAACAAGGAAAGAGAAGTATCGCCCCCAAAGACTCATATGCTTGAGAGGGGGTAAACAGCTACCCCCAAACCCTGCCTGTGCTCGAATACCTTTTCTAGGCTCAGCTTATCTCAGCCAAGGCCCCATACTTCCCACTTCAACACCTCAGCCAGGGTGTGGATGAAAAGCTTTTGTCACCTCCTCTGAGATTTTCCCCTGAGATAACTTAATAAAGCAAATTGCTCCAACCACACAGGCTCACAGGTGGATGGCTGCGACGGGCTTGGCAGACGGGTACCAGCTGGGTCCCCAGCTCTCCCTCAGTGTTTCCTTCCCCCAGGAGCCTGGCAGGAACCTGTGTGCCGGAGCTCAGAGAACCAAGGCCCAATGCTTACCTGCACGGTCAGGTAGAGCCCACGAGGGCTCCCGGGGCCAGTCCAGTCCACACTAAGTGCTCGGCACTGGGCTAGAGCTGGGCGAACAGCACTTCGGGCACTGGAATCCTCGTCACCACAGACCAGGGTGTCTTTTCCACGCCCTGCATCAGGACAGCAATAGGTGAGACACTCACACCACTAGCCATGGACCACTCACTGGGCAGGGCTGAGGCTCAGCTCAGCTCTCATCCACTCCTGGCTAGCCCAGGGCCAGGCAGTCCCTGGAGGGTCTCACACATCCTCACAGGCCTATCCTCTGCTCGGAGGGGAAGCCTGGCATCAGGCAGGGGCTACACCCCTTCCTTACCAAAGCCATTCCAAAATCCTCATCCAGAAGGGGCTCAAGACCCCACCAGGGGGTCTCCTCTCCTTACAGTGGCTTTTGGGGCTGGCACTTGCTCAACAGAGCAGCAGAAGGAAGCCCATGCCAAACAGCTGGCACAAAGCTTTGAGGAGGTACACCGCGGCTGCAGCTTCATTACTCCGGCTGCCTCTAGGTGGCAATTTCTCCTTTGCCTTCATTAAGACCAAACCCATACTGTGTGGGCCACTCTCTGCTGTCTCCGAAGGTGCATCCCCACATGCCTCTTACACACCACCTCCCTCACCAGTGGGGAAGAGGGCAGACCCTGGCATGGATGCCCCATTCACCTGCGCCCACCACACCTTGCAGGGCTGGGTGGGAGACAGAGGTTCACAGGGGTAAACTGCAGAGCTACTAGCCTGGGACATAACAACATCCTGAGTGCTAGCCACTGGGTCAAGTGCTCTCTAGGCCCTACAGTCCTTGATCCTCAGTGTACTTGTCAGTAAAATGGGGACAACCATCCAACCTTACAGCCCTGCGGTGAGGATGAAATGGCACAAGACACACAATGCCGACACAGTGCCAGGCACCTACAATGTGCCCGTAGTATGGGCCGTTAGGACCACAATTGCAATCAGTTCCTCACAACTACCCAGGGAGCAGAGGCACAAGGCAAGTCCCCAGCTCTCCTGCAGTGCTTCCTGATAGGGACAAAGAACTGAAAACCCAGGAGCGTTAACCATGTGTGCACAGGGTCACCTGGAGCCAGTATTCAAATCCCAAGTGCTAACTGACCCTCTGCCAGCCTACCCCTCTCAGGGTGGCAATAATGAGGCTGGGACAAGGGTGCGCAGCGGGGCCCAGGGGCAGCTGATTTGACTAAGACCGTACTCAGGGCCAGGCACTGTACTTGGGTCTCACACACAGGATTTCATGTGACTTTTTGTCTTAAGTGGATAAAAGATTTCAAAGATTTTTGAAATCTTCAAAATATTTATTAGACCCACATTTATGCAGTGGGTCATAAAATTTTGAGTAATTAGCATAGGTGCTTATTTTCTTTTTTACATTTTCCTGTGGGTTTTCATCTTGCTTTCCAAAGGAAAATAGTGTTTTACCAGAAAAGCAATACTCACATTACATTTGTAACCCTTAGGACAACCCTGTAGGATATGGACCAAACTCTGCCTCTTTCAGACAACTGGGTCTACCTGACCCAAAAAGCTCGAGCTCTCTCCAGAGGCCCCCAGGGTCCTCCCCAGTCTGGCTGTGCTGTCCAGGGCACAACCAGCCCCACGCAACCACCCAAGCAGACTTTGGAAAACATCGCTCTGGCTGCCACTGACAGCACAGGTATAGTGGGAGAGAGGAAATGATCAGGAGTCTGGGTCTCAGTTTCCACTTCTGTGTATCAGGGGGCTTGGACCTAATGGCCCAGAGGGACTCTGCTAGCTCTGACAGGCTGGTAATCTAAGCCCCTGGGCCCATAGGTCAGGAGTGACAAGACACACTGCATAGAAAGCCCTATCCCCCAACATTACCAGGGCAACCTGTGCATGCCAAGCCTGAGAAAGAAAGGGGCATGGCAGCTCCTTAGACCCAACAGTCCAGCCCCACCAGGAATCAGAGCAGCCTCTCACTTCTCAAGTTCATGGCACCGGGGGACATGACCCAGAAAGGCAAGGTGGTGCTGACAGGGACACCTGTCTCATGGACAGTGGGGGCCCAGACTCTGGGACCCCCTCACAGCCCACCTTCTGTCAGGAGCTCTATAGAAGCACCTAAGACAGAGCACATGGCACCTAAGTCCGGCAGCGCTCCAAACATTCTCCACTGGCTCCTCGCGAGTCCAGGGACCAGCCCAGGCGGGATCAAGTGTCAGTGGCGGTAGGGGCGCCAGGCAGCCTCTTCACCTACCTTGTTTACCAGCCTCAGGCAGAGACAGGCGAGCCCACAAGCTCCCGGCAGCCCATAGGGAGCACCAAGTTGTCCCCTGCTCTCTGTCCTGTGTTAAAGTTTAACCCGCTTCCCAGATGCCTCCGTCCAGACAGGGGCGCAGGGAAGGAGCACTCGGCGGGACTGACGCCCGACTCCACGCCCGCCCGGGCTCTGGGGCTGCCGGTTACCCTGTAATTACCTGACAGCTCTGACCGGGTTTAGGAACTGGTGAGAAACCTCAGTCTCATCTCTGGTATCTGGAGGAAGGAAGGGAAATAAAGAGGCATTTTAAAAATGCGGACTCACCAGTTCTCAATCTCCCCGGGCCGGTGTGTGGGAAAGGGCGGGCGGCCGGGCTGGCTGGGGCTGGGGCTGGGGCGGGGCGAGCCATCCCTGGCGCGGGCTCCCGGGTCCGGCCCACTCTCCACAGGCCCCGCAGCGAGGGCGTGGCTCCCAGGTTCCACGTCCTGCGAGAGGGGACCATGGCCCGGGGCTTAGCAGCGTCCTCCGGGCGCCGGGCAGCCTGCAGAAAGAACAAGGGGAGACCAACTTGACATGACTGGCACCTCAGGGCAGACCCGCGATCTAGAAGGGCACCCACTACCCAGGGGGGCAGCCCCAGCTGCATGGTCCCCAAGGAGCCTCAGCGTCACGGGATGAGACGGTCTGCCCCTATTTGATGGTGTTTGTTACCAAACGGGGAGGCCCAGAAGTCAGCAAGGAGCCTGGCAGGTACGTGCCAGTGCCATGTGGAGACCCTGCACCTGAGCCCTTCCTCCCTGAGCCTGGTAGCATGAAGACTTTCCAGGTCACAGTCCTACGTGGAGGAAATGCCACAAGTCGGCAGCACCTTGGTAAGTCTAATCCTTTTTCTTTGAGACATCTTATTTTTCTAATTGCACTTAACCACAGGTTTAACCCTCAGGCTCCAGGCTCCTCTACCCCAGTCCTGCCCGCCAAACAGCTAATGCTCTGAATGCAAAGGTTTCACAGGAGAGACACAGCCAGTCATCTTAAAGTCAGCTCATTCCTGTGCTCACCTGGCCCTCACTCTATGCCCGGAAAGTGGCAGACACAGCACTAGGTGTTGAGATAAAAGCTGCATTCAACTTTCATTTAATAATTACACATAAATATCTACTGTCTTCCAGGTACCTGCTAGGGGTCCTCTTTGATTAGGAAAGATGTGGCCTCAAAGCTCCCCTGCAGAAGGGAGACAAAGACTTCAGAACACCCCCACAATCTGATCAGGATTCGGGAGATGGGAGGTATGTGCCAGGCACCAGGTGGCCTGGAGATATAGGGGTGGGCACTAGTTGGGGATAGAAAGCCCCACAGGTCCCTCATGAACTGAACAAATGAACAGAATTTGAATACCCACTGCCCAAGTCTTCACTGAGGACCTACTCTGTGCAAAGTTGCCTTAAGGAGCATTTAAGGTCATCAAGCTACTGTGCCACGCTCAGACAGTGATGCCATTTACAGAAGCGAATTCAGCTTGGAGAAGTAATGTGAGGTTTGCTTCTGGTTTTGATTGAGTTGGGGGCACCCAAGGGACCCCTTAGTGGAGCTACCTGAGCTACAGAGGATTATCCCCATTCTACACATTAATGACCACTTCCTGCCAGGCAGTACAGATAGCTAAGTGAATGGTGTCCACCTCGTGGCTCACTATGGCTCCCTGATGGCAGGCAGGGCACATTCATCTGGGAGCCCTACAGCAGCCAGGCTGGAGTGTACCTATGCCAGGTCTTCTGGGATGGCTTGCTGAGTCGAATGTCCCGAAACAAACGCACACAAAAGCTTGGCATGCAGCCCAGAAGAGGTGCCAAGGCTGGACACTGAAACTCAGAGCTAAACAGGGCCACTGATGCCATGTAGGTGGGGAGGCAATCACCAAAAGCTAAGACAGCCAAGAGGAGAGACAGCCAGGTGAGGACAGAGATCACTATGGGGGGTAGGAAGCTGGAGAAGGAAGGTCAGAGGTGGCAGGAGTACTAGGCACATGCACAGTCCTCAAAAGTGACCAGAGTGGGGTAGGAGGGAGAGCATCCTCAGCTCCCAGGAGCCATGCCACAGAGATAAGGACAACTGGAAGAGGCTGAGACAGACAGAAAGCCCTGGGGTCTCAGAGGGAGAAGGGCAGAAAGCCTGGGAGGTTCAAGGAGTGGAGCAGGAGCTGGAGGAAGCAGCCACTTCCTTCTGTTCGGGGAAGTTTGGCCAGGATGCGACAGGGCGGAAGTAGTGTTTAGAACAGGGGAGATCTGCGCATGTTGGGGAGACTAAGGGGTATGAATAACTAAAGCACTGAGAGGCAAAAATGAATCAAGAGAAGGGGCCTGACTAGGAGAGCTGGGGTCTGATGCTTGTAGAACCCAGCCTTGGCAGAACCCAGGCTCCTAGCTAGGGAGTAGCTAGTCTCTTCCTTCTTTGACTTAAAAAGACAACTAGGAAGATGAGGGGGCTCCTGGGTGCAGTTTTACTAGGACAGGAACAGGCTAACTCAGTGGGCCAGCACTGAGGAAATTAAGATGGACCAATGTGGCAGGGAAGAGACCAATCATTCTCTTCTTCAGGCTGTCTGGCACCGCACTGGGCACGAGACCAACCCTGTAGGGCAGCTGCCCAATGGGCAAAGGAGAAGAAAGGTCCATCTGCTCACTCAGCTGCTAGAAAGGTGAGATGGTGCAGGGCATTGAACGTGGACTACATGGTTGAGGGAGAAGACTTTCGGGGAGATCAGCTAAGTTTAAGGGGCAGGGACAGAAGGCGATAATATTTCTGTAACTATCATGAAAGGAAGTCTGGGAGGCAGCCAGGAAGATGTCAGGAAGAAAGAGGAAGGGTGTGTGCTAGATCCCAAAAAGGAAAAAGCAGCTGAATTTAGCAGCGAGAGGGGTGTGAGGTCAAATGTATCAATGAATCTCAAATAAGCCTGGGGTTCTGGGTCAAGAAAGAAGCACTCTCTCACTCCTCGTTTGCACGGGCATCTGATATCTGGGACCTCTATCAACCCAGGATTTCAGTGGTAGAGCAGAGGGACTGGTTCAGAAAACCTGGCTCTACTACTGACTAAGCATGTGACCTTGGGAGAACTACTGTGCCTCTCTGTTCCTCATCATCTCCATCTATAAAATGGGGAGAACGCCACCTAATAGGATTAAGCGTAAAGATTAGATAATACATGTTCTGTAGTGTTCAGAACAATACTAACATATGCAAAGAGCTCAAGAATTATTTTTCAGGGACTTCATCCGAGTGGTGGATGAATGCAGAGGGGCCAGAGGAAGAGAAGGTAGAAAAGAGAGAGCTGCAGCTCACTCCTCCCATCCCCTAAACCAGGAATACTGCAAAGTTCGGGGGACAGACTTGACAGCTTCCCAGAGATTGCTGCTAGAGGGGGGCCTAGGAGAGAAGGCAGAAGGTTGGGAATATTGGACAGGAGCCAGGACCTCCCTTGCACATAGTCACACATCCTGGGTCTTCCTGAGCAACCCAGGTTTCAAATTCTCTGCTCCCTGATGCCATATGAACAGCAGAACTCACTGCCCTTGTTCCCCTAAAGTTCAGTCCCTGTAGATACAGGGCCCAATATTCTAAAACTGCATTCCTAGCAAATGACTCTCCCTGGCCAAGGAGACCGCTACTTTATCAAGGGCATGGGGAATACGTAGGTCTGGGCAAGAATAGTGCTCACCCAGACTGAGCTTCAGGCAGAGGAAAAGCCAGGGAAGGTGAAAGCCCAGGAGTAAGCACAACCCCCAACCTTGAGACAAATGTTCTGGGGGGAGGAGGTAAGGAGTGGCTAATGGCACTTAAGAATTTAAATACAGCTTCCTCTTTAAAATCTCCCAGGACCAGGCCCTTCACTGCACCAGCCAGAGTTCTGCTCTAACTGGCAATGTGGGGCTGAAGGGGGTGGCTTCTGGCTTCACCCTCCCCTTTAAGACACCTCCCCCCTACCCAGCTATGGCTGTCAATGGCCCAATTCCTCCTTGGCCAAGGCCCTCCCTTCCTAACCTCAGGGCTGGCATACCCCACCCCCGGCCCAGCCAGGGAGAAGAGGAACTGCCCAAGGGACATGGTGGAACGAACCGAAACAGCACCCTTCACGGGAATGGGGTGGGGGGAGACCCCTGCAATAGGGAGGTGGGACTGACTGACACTCCGGGGTAGGTAGGATCTGTGCTCCCTCCGAACGATTCTGGGGCTGCTGGGATCCCAGAGGGCACGCCGCCCCGTGCCTTGCTTGCTGCAAGGTCCTTGGCTCCGATGGAACGGCGCCAGGGGAACCTCGCGGGGCTGGGTCTCAGGGGCCGGCCCTCTCCTCGCTCCAGCAGGTCCGGGCAGAGGGGTCCCACTGTCAGGGTCGGTCGGACGCAACGCCTATGATCGGCGGGGCCCGAGTACCCACTCCACCCCCGAGCCCGCCTGGGCCCCGACTCACCCGCCTAGCTGAGGCAGGATCCCAGCGTCGCCGCAGCGCCCGGCAGCGCCCGGCCCGGCCCGCCGGCGGGAGGCAGCTCCACGCTGCCGCCGCCTCCTCGGCCCGCCCGCTGCCCCCCTCCCGCACACTTTCCACAGGAAATGATTAACTCGGGCCGCGGCGCGTTCCCATGGCAACCGGCTCCGACCCAGCGGGGGGCGGCGTGCACGCCCGCTTCCACGCGCACGCGCTAGCCCCTCCCGCACATCCTCACTCTCGCGCTCACACTCACACGCGGGGCCTCCCCACGCAGCAACACACGTGTTCGTGCGTTCCCGATCAGGCTCACACAACTCCACGCCAGCACACAGACTCGCACACACGGCTCCACACCAGGTAAGCCACGCGTACTTCTGCACAGCCTCAGACCCAAGTGCAAAACTCGCACACGCTGCAGTGACACCCGTATACTTCGCACATGGGTGCTCATATACTCTGCGAATTTCCTTCCCATTCCAGCACATTCACAACCATGCTCTTACATACAAGGCAAGCATCCACACACCTTCCTATGTTCCCACATGCGCTGTGCACACGCACTCACACTGCTACGCGGGGGGAGGGGGGCGCACACTCTCCCGCTCTGGCACCAACCTAGGCCAGTCTGCTTCCCCGGCCGCAGCCCTTCTACCCCCACGCCCAGCCCACCCCAGCAAAAGAACATCTCCAGAGCAAAAAAGCTGCTTGGGGTCTTTTAAGGTAAAATATTCCTTTAAGCTCCAGTGAAGACGCGGGTGGCACAGGAGCTCCCAGCCTGGCCCAAAGGCCCTTCTCACAAGGCGCCCAGAGGCTCAGAAGCCGCTGGGGGAGCCCAGGGGCGGGCCAGAAGAGACAGCTGACCGGAGGAGCCACTCTGTTCTTTGTCTCCCAAACAGAGGCAGCATTTTATTCCACAGCCAGCAGCAATATCCAACACCCGCCCCCACCCCCCAGAAGAGGAGAAAGCAAGCACTCAGAAGCCAGCTAAGGGTTCCAAAGATGACCTGAGATGAGCGAGGCACTCTGCCCCTTCCTGCTTGACAGGGAATGGCCCAGGAGGAGCTGGAGCACAGGGAGGACTAGAGGGGGGAGTGCAGTCCAGGTGGGTTCTATCTCCTGCTGCTGCCTGCATGCTGGGCTGGCAGTCAAGAATCTTGACCAGAGACAGAGCCAAGGGCCTGGGTTTCAGATTGTTCTAGATGCCAGACCAGGACAGTCACAGTCCCCCAGCTGGAAGTGGACTCATTTGAGCTTGCTTTATTTTCTAACTGAGATTCCTGAGTGAAGGCCCAATAGAGGGTAAATGTCACTCTCCTGGAAATACTCCTCGAGTTAAATTTCCAGCCAAGATCCCAGAGCACCCTCCCAGTGAGAGAGAGAAAGCTTTATTTTAAGAGATACCTTCTCTGAATCCCCCTGCCCTCCAAACAGCAGTGGTAGGGGGGCTGCAAGGTTGGATGAAGGTGCAATTTCTCTAGATTTCTGACTATATATCCCCTCCTTTTGTTATAGTCTCTATTCGTTGATGGGAGGGGGTTGGGGGAGGTGGGCAGGGTGCCTGTCTTTAAAGTCCTGGTTTAAAACCAGAGGACTTGTCTTACTTGAGAGTTGGTACATTGCCATTAACTGCAGGTTCCTTCTGACAAAGCCAAAGCTAGATCTAAAAATTAATAACAACATTTATTGTTCTTTTCTCTAATTACAAAAGTAATAGATGTTCATTGTAACTGTAATCCCACCCATTGGAGATAAATGCTGCCAACACTTTTACACATTTTTTTTTTTTGTCTATGCCCATAATAGATACCATTTATTCGAAGCTAACTCTGTGCCAAGGACTGCACTAAGCTCTTTATAAACAAAATCTCAACCCTGAATGCCCTCTGAGATGGGAACCATCGTATCAGGAAAGGAAACTGAGCCTCAAAAAGTTCATTCACAAACCTAATATGTAATGGAGCTGAGCTGTGAGCCTAACTGGTGTGTGTGTGTACATACATACAAACAAACACACAGCACTTAAATAAATTTATATAGTTTTATTAAGATCAAAGCACCAGGCCCCGAACAGTGGCTCACACCTGTAATCCTAGCTCTCTGGGAGGCCAAGACAAGTGGATTGCTTGAGCTTGGAAGTTAGAGACCAGTCTGAGCAGAGTGAGACTCCAACCCTACTAAAAAAATAGAAAAACTAACAGGGCATGGTGACTTATGCCTATAGTCCCAGCTACTCAAGAAGCTGAGGCAAGAGGATCTCTTAAACCCACAAGTTTGAGGTTGCTGTGAGCTTTGATGCCAGGGCACTGTTCCCAGGGTGACACAGTGATACTCTGTCTCAAAGAAAAAAAAAAGGCGGCGCCCGTGGCTCAAAGGATTAGGGTGCCAGCCCCATATGCCAGGAGGTGGCGGGTTCAAACCCAACCCTGGCCAAAAACAGCAAAAAAAAATTAAAGCACCAGTGAAGGAAAAATAATTGACGCTTTAAGAAGGAGACAGTTTTGGAATTCTAGCAAAACTGACATGAAATGTAAAAACTAATTGTTTCGTGATTGTTGGAATTTAAGAATGCACAATCTCACCAGGAACTACATACTGACTCCAAGGTCATTTTTATGCCAGAAACTTCACTGATGGTTTTATGTGAAGGCTGCCACCTCTCCCTGGCCACAGGGAAGGTGGAGGATTTGCCAAAACCTGGCCATCCCAACACTGGGGTCTTGAGCCCATGAGTGAGGACACTTGAGTTTAGCCTTGGGCCTTCCTGCCCATTTGTGGACAGAGGCATAGCTATCTCAGAGAGGGCCAGACAAAAGGCAGTGGCCGGCATACTGCAAATCCTTACCCACATTCACCCCATCCCCAGGCAGGGGTCAGCACTGGTGTCATCTTCACGCTCAAAGGGCCTGAAACCCCTTACTCTCAGGCATCTATCAGAGAAATAGCCAAGGGTTAGATTGTGTTTGATCTGATTCTCACAGCAACCCAAAGTAAAGCATAGATAAGATTTACATGATTTTTTTGAGTTTAAACAATTTAACTTGTGATCTAATCTCTCCAAGGTTTTGCAAATGTCTTCCCTACCCTGAAAGCCTTTCTCCTCCAGTCCCACTGCACCAGCCTCCACTAACCTTTACCTGGTCAATTCCTGCTTGTCACTCCTTCCCTGACCTTCCCAGGTACCATAGGTGGGCTTGCCTCAAACCTACCCTGCCTAGATGGGATTATAGTAGCTTTCCTAACTACACTATCCATCCTTTAAGGGCAATACCCTTTCCTGACTTGATCTCAGGGTAAGCCTCAGCAGATGTAACTCATGACCTGGAATCACAGGCGTGTTCATCAAATAAACCCATAAATCAGGTAGCATTCAGAAGGGAAGAACAGGGAATGTGAAACATACCCAAACAGACCTTCTCATGTCAAGTAATGATAATTCCTACTAGAAGAAAGTAAGAGAAGGATCCTTAGCAATTATTTCAATGTGGTCAGTAGGGAGCATATTGCAGCTGTAAAAACTGTGTCTCATGATTCTGAGTTACAGTTTCTTAGGGTTAGAGAACATCATTCTGGAGTAAAGAGTCACATTTTAAATAATCCCTATTCAATTACCTGCTATTTTGAAGGCACTCTTTCCAATATACCTCAAATCATTTGTCGTGAACACTGCAGAGGAAGCCCTAGGGCTCTGCACCCAGCCCCACAAACATGAGTTTGATTCCCAGTTTTGCCCCTCACAAGCTGCAGGACTTGGGCACTTCCCTTGACCTCCTAGTATATTTGGGGGAATGGCATAAGGCTTAATTACCCCGCTAGCTCTCAGGAAGCCATGCTTCTCAGTGGGGGCTGGTCTTAAGCAACTATTGCCTGAACAGTCAATTGCTCTCACCTTGGTCAGCTCTAGACTCAGCTCCAGCAGGCTTAATATTTGAATAAGCTGTACCACGTTCACTGCTTTCTCCCCATCTCCTTTCTGCCACCTCTGTCTCTACCTTTCTATTACAGATAGTATTAGTATTAATAAGAAACAATTCAGGCAGGGTACAGTGGCTCACGCCTATAATCTTAACCACTCTGGGAAGCTAAATCAGGCAGATTACCTGAGCTCAAGAGTTCAAGACCAACCTGACCAAGAGCAAGAACCCCACCTCTACTAAAAATAGAAGTAGCTGGACATTGTGGTGGGCACCTGATGTCCTAGATCAGGCGTCCTCAAACTATAGCCTGCAGGCCCCATGTGGCCTGCGGAGGACATTTATCCAGCCGGCGGGGGAGGGGGGCGAGGGGGTGGGGGGGGTTTGCTGCTGCTGCTGCCTGTCCTGCTTAGCAGCTGACTTGTCCCAGGGCCCACAGTCCGGCCCTCCAACAGTCTGAGGGACAGTGAACTGGCCTCCTGTTTAAAAAGTTTGAGGACCCCTCTCCTAGATACTTGAGAGGCTGAGGATCACTGGAACCCAAGAGTTTGAGGTTGCTGTGAGCTATGATGATGCCTTAGCACTCTACCTAGGGCGACAGAGCAAGCCTCAGTCTCAAAAAAAAAAAAAAGAAAAGAAAAACAATTATCTTATTTTCAGAGGACCCTAACTTCCTTCTTAATAAAGTCACCTTGGGGGCAGCACCTGTGGCTCTGGGTAGGGTGCCAGCCCCATATACCGAGGGTGGTGGGTTCCAACCTGGCCCCAGCAACAAAAAACACCTTTTTTTTGCAACAAAAAAAATAGTCAGGTGTTCTAGTCCCAGCTGCTGGGGAGGCTGAGGCAAGAGAATCACCTAAGCCCAGGATTTGGAGGTTGCTGTGAGCTATGACGCTACGGCACCCTACCAAGGGCGACAGAGTGAGACTCTGTCTCTACCAAAAAAAATTTTAAAAATAAATAAAACATCCAGACAGTGGAGGGAATAGATACAACAGAGCTTCCCTATCTCCCAGGTGAGGGGAACCTAACACCTCTTTAGGATCCAAGAAAGAATTTGTCAGATTCCCTCCCTCATAATGCTTCAGGGTTGAAAGCAAAGAGAGGCTTTGTTTTTTTTGTTTTTAACTTTATCATTTCCTGTAGTCTGAAAAATGAGAGGAATGCAAACATTGAGGAGCTGATGTACTTAAGCACCAGGTAATAAAAAGAATTAGGAAGAATGGCAGTGAGAGAAGCACAAGCCAAGTGAGCCCTGCCCGCCCCACCTCCGTCTGACACACGGGTCCCCCCACCACCAACACTCCCAGCTTAACTTCTGGCTCCTCAGTCATTCTATCTCCTGGTTCTAAGCCAGGACATGCATTATGAATGTTGTTCCCACTTTTCCCGTTTCCTCATTCATCTTTCTCCCTTTGCTGCAAATTCTGGGTGATAGTTTTTGTTGTTTTAAAATTTAAAATTTTTTTTCTGCACAAATGTAATGGGGGTGGGGGGCACAAATCCCATGAGCAGATATCATCTTTGCATTCAAGAGGAAACAGTGTAGAGCAAGGGTTAAAAGTAGGTTTGGAGACCAGGCAGACGGGGGTTTTCCTCTGTGCGTTTTCCTCTGTGCTTCGGTTTCTCCTAAGAAAATCAGGGTAGTACTAGTACCTAACCCAATGGGTTACTGTAATATGTAAATTAGAGCAAACCCAGCATCTGGCATACAATTACTATTTCTACAAACACATGCTGCTTTTATGGTGGGAGGCAGAGAGTAGATAGAATTTTCTACTCTGCCTTTTCTCACTTCAAGTCACAGAAGTGCCCGGCCTGGTGGCACACACCCTTAGTCACAGCTACTCCAGAGGCTGAGGTGGGAGGAGCACTGGAGCCCAGGAATTTGAGGCCAGCCTGAGTCACATAGTGGAATTCCATCTCTTAAAAAAATCTTTTTAACGTTTTCTGTGCTATTGGGCAGCGCCTGTGGCTCAGTGAGTAGGACGCCTGCCCCATATACCAAGGGTGGTGGGTTCGAACACAGGCCCAGCCAAACTGCAACAACAACAAGAAAAAAATAGCCAGGCATTGTGGCAGGTGCCTGTAGTCCAAGCTACTTGGGAAGCTGAGACAAGAGAATCTCCTAAGCCCAAGAGCTGGAGGTTGCTGTGAGCTGTGACAAAGTAAGATTCTTTAATAAATAAATAAATTTCCATGTTACTTTATCCTACTACCATCTGCCCTTTCTGAACTACAGACCCTAAAGTGAGGAGGTGGTCAAGGTTCCATTCAGAACTGGGGTCCCAGTGTCTGGGGTACACCTAGCACTTAGTAAAAATAACTGAAAAAGGCCAAGCATGGTGGCTCATGCCTGTAATCCTAGTTCTGGGAGGCTGAGGTGGGTGGACAGCTTGAGCTCATGGGTTCAAGACCACCTGGAGCAAAAATCGAGACACCCCCCCCACTAAAAATAGAAAAACTAAAGCAAAAGTATAGTTTGAGCCCAAGAGCTGGAGGTTGCTATGAGTTATGACACCACAGCACTCTACCCAGGGCTACAGCTTGAGACTCTGTCTCAAAAAATAAAATAAAATACCAGGCCAGGCTCCCAGGCTCATACCTGTAATCCTAGCACTCTGGGAGGCAGAAGCTCAAGTGGATTGCCTGAGCTCACAGGTTTGAGACCAGCTGAGCCAGAGGGAGACCTCATCTCTAAAAAAAGAGATAACCAAGTGTTGTGGTGGGCATCTGTAGTCCTAGCTACTTGGGAGAGTGAGGCAAGAAAATCACTTGAGCCCAAGAGTTTGAGGTTGCTGTGAGCTATGATGCCATGGCACTCTACCAAGGGTGAAGTGTTTGAAGTGACTGCATAATATTCTATGGAAATACTGACTGAGCTGACCACTTCATGGGGTCCCATATTTGAGTCACTCCCATTTATTATTTTGCTTTTGTGAACTGTAGTGGTATCACCATCTGCCCCAACGGGGCAAGTTCACTCCCCGGGGTGAGAGGGATGAGGGGGGAGGGAGAAGGCGGGGTTGTCAATTTCATAAAATCATTCTGAATAGTCTGAGCATTTTGTTTCCACTTTCTAAACAAGTTGACAGATTGCCCCTCAGAAGGGATGTACCAAATTTACACTGTGGTTGGCAGCATTTTTTGAAAAGAACTACTTTTCACACTAATTTACAGTTTTTCTCTTGGATGTGGAATTCTCACCCTGGCTGGTTCCCCTATGAAGCATGAGGCATATAAAAAAGACATCTGAGGGACGGCTGTCATGAGAGGGGAGTGTCTAGTTCTTAGGCTGGTTTCAGTCCCCTGGGCTGGGCTGGGTGGGGCTGAGAGCGCTCATTCAAGGTTCTCCTCCCCTGCCTGCTCCTAAGCCCCCAGATGCTTTCCCAGGTGAGTGCTGGTCCACGGGCACTTTGGGAAATCCTAGACAGATGATACTCCTGGAAGAAAATCCCTCCTGGGTGGGGAGGTGAGGGCAGGGACATCAACCAGGTACGGGAAGCCAGGTGCTCCTGGAAAGCCACAGCCTTGACCACCCTACCAGACTCCTGGCACCTCTGCCACTGCTGCCTTTAAACTGTAGCATTGCCTTGGCGCCTGTGGCTCAATCGGCTAAGGCGCCAGCCACGTACACCTAAGGTGGCGGGTTTGAATCCCCAGCCCTGGCCCACCAAACAACAATGATGGCTGCAACCAAAAAAAAAATAGCCAGGCGTTGTGGCGGGCACCTGTGGTCCCAGCTACTTGGAAGGCAGAGGCAGGAGACTCGCTTGAGCCCAGGAGTTGGAGGTTGCTATGAGCTGTGATGCCATGGCACTCTACCCAGGGGGATAGCTTGAGGCTCTGTCTCAAAAAA
>CAUYQV010155083.1:0-15947 GCA_963574575.1 Galagoides demidoff | reverse complement strand
TTGGGTAGTATGGACATTTTTAACAATGTTGATTCTTCCCAGCCTTGAGCATAGTATGTTTTTCCATTTGTTGACATCTTTGGCTATTTCTTTTCTCAGAGTTTCATAGTTCTATTTATAGAGATCTTTCATGTCCTTTGTTAGGTACACTCCCAGGTACTTTATTTTCATTGGCACTACTGTAGGTAATAGAGTCAATGACTGTTTTTTCAGCTTGACTATTGTTGGTATATATGAATGTTACTGATTTGTGAATATTGATTTTGTAGCCTGAGATACTGCTGTATTTCTTGATCACTTTGAAGAATTTTGTGGTTGAGTCCTTGGGGTTTTCCAGGTTTGTTCCTTTTGGAAAGAAGTTTGGAGAACACTCAGAGATCTAAAAATTGACCTGCCATTGGATTCTGCAATTCCTTTACTAGGAATATATCCAAAAGACCAAAAATCATTTTGCAAAAAAGATATTTGCACCAGATTATTCATTGCAGCTCAATTTGTAATAGCCAAGTCATGGAAGAAGCCCAAGTACCCATCTACCCATGAATGAATTAATACATTGTGCTATATGTATACCGTAAATACTATGCAGTCTTAAAAAAAGATGAAGACTTTACCTCTTTTTTTATTTTTATTTTTATTTTTTTGAAGTTTTTGGCCAGGGCTGGGTCTGAACCCACCACCTCTGGCATATGGGCCAGTGCCCTACTCCTTTGAGCCACAGACACTACCTAAGACTTTACCTCTTTTATGTTTACATGGAGGGACCTAGAACATATACTCTTGAGTAAAGTATCTCAAGAATGGAGGAAAAAGTATCCAATGTAGTCAGTACTTCTATGAAACCAACTTATGTTTATTCATACTTTCTTATGAAAGATGGAACATAACTATAGCCCAGGATGAAGGAGATAAATGGAGTGGGAGTGAGGGAAGGCTTGATAGAAGGATGGACCACACCTATGGAGCATATTGCAAGGGTACAAGTCAAATCTGTCATGTGTAGAAACAAATGTCTTAAAACAATAATCAAGTAAATGAGGCAAAAGCTATGTTGATTGGTTTGATGTAAGCATGTCAGATTGTATAAAAAAATCAACACATTGTACCCCACATATGCACAAATGTATTCATGATCTATATGTATATGACTTAATAAAAATAGAATAGAATAAAATAAATAAAAAAAAAGAAGATAGATGAATGGCTAACAAACATATGCAAAAATGCTCATCATTCCTAATTTCCAGAGAAATGCAAAGCAAAGCCACCCTAAGATACCATCTAACCCCAGTGAGAATGGCCCACATCACAAAGTCTCAAAGCTGCAGATGCTGGCATGAATGTGGAGAGAAGGGAACACTTTTACACTGCTGGTAGGACTGCAAACTAATACTATCTTTTTGGAAGGAAGTATGGATAATCCTTAAAGAATTCAAACTAGACTTCCCATTTGATCCTGCAATCCCATTACTGGGCATCTACCCAGTAAAAAAAATCATTTTATCATAAGAACATTTGCACTAGACTGTTTATCGCAGTTCAATTAACAGTTGAAAAACTGTGGAAACAACCTAAGTGCCTACCAATCAAGGAATGGATTAACAAGCTATGGTATATGTATACCATGGAATACTGTTGAGCCACTAAAAAGATGGAGACTCTACATCTTTTGTATTAACCTGGATGGAGTAGAAACATTCTTCTTAGTAAAGCATTACAAGAATCCAACGTACTCAATTCTGATATGAGGACAGTTGATGACCTAGTACATGGTAGGGGGTCGGGGGGTGGGGGAATGGAGAGAGAAAGAGAAGGGGGGTGGAGTCATGGTGTGTGACACATCTCTTAAGAGGCAGGACACAATTATAAGAGGGACTGTACCTAATAAATGTAATCAGGGTAACCTGGTTTTCTGTACCCTCAATGAATCCCCAACTATAAAAAAAAGAAAAAAGAAAAGAAAATGTCAGGCATCCTATACCATACCCAAAAATTAACTCAAGATGCATCAAAGACCTAAACTTGAACACAAGTGATACAGGGTTCCCCCATTCAAGGCTGGAGAGGGGACCCCAGTTTCCTAGGCCCAGGCAATTTCATGTAAGCTGGGCAGGACTCCTCTGCAGTGGATGCCCTCCCTTTTTGCTTGAGCAGAAGTGACTGTATTAATTCATTTATTAATATGCTCATTAATATTGAAAAGGTATCTCCCATCTCCCAAGTCCTGGCAAAATATAATTCTCAAGACCTTATACCCCTAGATAAAAGACCCACCTGGAGACTTCCCACTTAGGTTTTTCCCTCTGCCAGAGTTCTGGTGCTTTTTATTCCTACTGTATTCCTTTCTATCTAATAAATCCTATCTTACCACTGATCTGTGATCTATGGGTTCATTCTTCAAATCTCTGAGACCAAGGACATACTACAGAAAGAAATTCTGGTAACATTACAACCAAAACTATAAAACCCTTAGTAACAAACATAGAGAAATTCTTCATGATATGGAATTTGGCAAAGACATCCTGGATCTAACATTAAAAGCATAATAAAAGTGAAATATACAAACTAGACTACATTAATAGTAAAAATTTCTGTGCACCAAAAGACACAACAGGAAAAAGGCAATGTTCAGAACAAGAGAAAATATTGACAAATCATATAAATAAGGAGTTAATGCCTACAATATATGAAGAACTTGTATAACTCAACAATAGTAACCAAATAGCCCCATTAAATTAATAAAAATTTCAATTTCTATTTAACCCAACATCTATTCAAGCCTATTAAAAAATGGACAAAAGATTTGAAATTAGACATTTTTCCAAAGACAATATATAAATGAGGAATAAGTACATGATGTTCAACATCACTAGTCATTAGGGAAATACAAGTTGAAAACACAATGAGATATCACCTCATATCCATTGATATTGCTAGTATCAAAACACATAGACAAACAAATGTTGGTAAGGATATGGAGAAATTAGACCTTGGTCACTTGGTGAGAATGTAAAATGGAATAGCTGCTATGGAAAACAATATGGCAATTCCTCAACAAATCAAAATAGAATTACCATATAATCCAGCAATTTTACTTCTGGGCTTATTTTCAAAAGAACTGAAAACAAGATCTCAAAGAGAAACTTGCATACCCATGTTCACAGCAACACTGTTCACAATAGTGAAGATATAAGAGGAAGTAAAATGTCCTGTGACGGTTGAATGGACAAGGAAAGTGGGGAATATACAATGAACTATTATTCAGCTTCAAAAAGGAAAGGAATCTGATATATGCTACAGCATGGCTAAAATTTGAGGACATTATGCTAAGTAAAATTCATGTTACGAAAAGAGGAATACTATGTCATTCCACTTGTATTAGGTATCTAAAGTAGCCAAATTCATAGAGACAAAAGTCAGAATGGTAGTAGCCATTGGCAGTTCCAGAGACAGAGGGGGAAAAGGAATTGTTTTTGTCTATAGAATTTCAGTTTTATAAGATGAAAAAGTTCTGGACATAGGTTGCACAATAATGTGACTGTACTTAACATTGCTGAATTGTACTGATGGCAAATTTTACAGTCTGCATGTTTTACCAACAGAAAAAACATTTTTAGAAAAAATTTAAACATGTTTTAAAGTTATCAGATTTTTTGACACTATTGTCTTCATTAAGAATTGATCAGTTCAGTCAAAATGGCTGAAAATGATAGTATATCATATTTGGCTATTGAATTTTATTCAATGATCACCTAATTAGTTAATAGGACATACATGGTCAGACAAGTACATGAACTCATGCTAAGAAAAGTGCTGTATGACTCATTGCTGAATATCGCTTCTCTTGGGAAATTATGCACCAATACCACCAATGCCTCGTCCACACTTCAAAGCAATTTTGGAACTCTTTTTTCTGAAACAGTCATCAGAGCTGTTACCATACTAAGTCTGACAATTAAGGTTGTGAGTTCATCCTAGAAAATGTGCATTGAAGGGTGGACTAGACATTGGTATTGGTGCATAGCTTGCCAAGGGGAGTATTTCTAAGGTGACCCCAGGGATAGTCAGTTATAAAGTATGCAGCACTTTTTCTATGGTGAATTCATGAACTTAATTATCTGAACTTAGATTGTTTTAGTGCCTTCCTTCATTAACTGCTATGCCTGTAAAAAGATACAACCAGTCATACCTGAAAAAATAAAATATTAAGTTTTTTAGAAACACAGTTATCCATTCTGAGGAAAATCAGACAGGACAAGAGTAAACAATGAAGAGAGAACTGAGGTGAATAAAAGGACCTAAAGGGACTCTGGGTTATTTTTATTGAGTCCTTGTGAAAACTGACCCAACCTATCTATCCATCCACCTGGACTCAGTATAGTGTGGCACTCTGCCCAACTTTAATGTTGTCTTTTAATCAGATTCACTGGGAAACAAGCTCTAAAATGTGTCTGTCTTACCAAGACTTCAAACATACTTGCTATTTCTTGTTCTTTCAGTCAGTAGAGTGAACAAATATGATGTTATGCAGAACATCCACTCGGCGCAAATCTGTTTGGACTCTATTATGACAGAAGGTAGGGACAGTTGACACAGTGCCAAAACAAAACTATAAATGGATGCCGTTGTACTTTCTCCTGGAATGTTAACTACTTGTGATACTCTTTTTTGATAGTAATAGGAAAAATAATGGATTTTCCAGATCAGTAGCTGCACACCATGGTCCTGAGACCATGTTCACCTGCTTTAGCAAAGATTCTACATCTGAGACAGCAGTTGTAATTGGTGCTACCACTTGGTTGAGTTTGAAGTAGCCCACTATGAAACACTAGGATTTGACAAGATTCTTCTCTGGCCAGACTGATGCATACTCTAAGTCTTTAAAGGGGGTACTAATCCCTGCCATTCCCCTTCTGATACAAGGACTGATTTTCATTAAGTTTCAGAGTCCTCTAACCCACTAGTTTTTAACCCCACAGGTGAAATAAACAATGTGATGGTTCCACTGACTACAAAGTTTGTCTACTGGCACTATTTAGAGGTCAGAGGAGTGATAAATTCCCCAGAAACATCCTCTTAGAGATTTACGGTTAGGGAATTTGTTAAAGAGAATTGCCAGCAATAACATCTGTGAAACATTATGGGAAGCAGGACTTGGTACAGGGTGCAGTTGCAACAGAGGCCTCAGTCAATTCCACAGGGAACTGTGAAGCTGGGAAAATCCCTCAGAATTGCCCCACATTGAAGCAAAAAGACCGGGCTTCTATACTCCTTCACTGGCAATGCATTGAATTAGCATGCCACAGGTTAGCCAGCCCCAGTTCAGTTGATGGTAATTTAAATGTGCGTCCTCAGCAGGTAGCACCTCTGGCAATTGAGGAAATAAATGCCTCAATCCTTCCGGAGAATGGTGGTAGTTCATGTGCCATCCATTACCAGCATTTCCAGATTTAGCAAATAAAAAACAATAAATAAAAATACTGTACAGGACATACTTCTACTAAAAAGTTACTTATTGTTTATCTAAAATTCAAATTTAACTTGGCATCCTGTGTTGTATATAGCAACACTATCCACAACCCATGTATTATAGAGCAAGTAAAATAATTGTAAGGGTATTAATATCTCTCTGGTTTTGTAATTTTATAGTTTGGTAGTACTAATCTCACACTGACATGAGAGATCAAAAAAGGAAATGGTTAAACTCTACAATTTTTGCTCTAGTGAGAATCCTGAGGTTATCTAATTATAGGGATCCAACGCCCTTTACTATGTTTTACCATAAGAAATCAGAGGTAGGCTTAGAAAGAACACTGTGGTAACATTAAAGAGGTTGGATTACGAAAAAGACACAGTACACAGGAGAGAGAAAGAACCAGAGCAGGGGCAGTGAGAATGCAAGGGAGGGGAGGAGAAGAGACCCCTGAGACAGAGTCAAAGCGTTTACACGATGTACAAAAATAGAAAGTGAACAGAATCTAATAAAATTGTATTCTTTTGATTTTAGGTAGTAGTTGAAGACATAAAAATGGTAAAAGAGTATGTACAACAAAAAGAAGTAAGTTTGGAGGGAGAGAATTAAACAATTGACATATTCATCAGAATACATAATAAACATGAATAAATTAATGTATTACATCAAGCTGTTGTTATTGAGCAGGTGATCATTTTCCATTAAATATATTGCACCTGAGATTTTATAGATATTTTTAACCACCTGGCATTTCTACAAGCTGTACTAAGGATGTTAAGTTATACTGGTAATTTTATTAGCTTAGTATATATGCATAAATCCTGAGAAACACTAATTTTCTAATTTAAAATCTTAACTGAAGGGTTTATATGTTAAAAATATGTTTGTCTACAAAAGCAATTCCTAACTCTATTTCATTTAAAATATTTATTGTGCACTATCTATATTACTAATGAAGCTTTTAAAAAGTAGTTCTTCTCTTTTTCTTTAATTGCACAAAGGGAGGGTGCTGTGGTTTGAATTTGTCCCTTGAGAAGCAGGAATGGGGAACTTAATCCTCAATGTTACAGCATCGGGACTTCGGGCTAAAGGGTGGTGTTAAGGTGGTGAGGGCCCTACTCTCATGAACGGATTAATGTGGATTATGGGGGGGCTCGAGGCTCTGCATTCCATTGTTCCATTTCTGTCACAGTCTCTCATCCTTCCTCCTACCCCCACGGGATGACACAGCACAATGGTCCTTGACTTATACAGGCCCCTTGATCTTGTACTGCCCAGTCTCCAGAACTATGAGAAATACATTTATTTACTTTATAAATTATCTAATTTGTGGCATTCTGTTACAGTAGTACACAACAGAAGAGGAATTACCACCACCATTACCTCAGTAATGCCACCCTTCTTACTGGGCCCTCTCACTCACTTGATAGATTCCTGTTGCCAGCTGATTCTTCTTGAACCATGACACCCATTATATCACTCTTGCGTTATATTCTAATTCTGGGTATCAATCCAGAACCACTAACAGATCTATTAAATCATTGTGTACTTGGGAAAGACACAGTGCAGAATACGCAGAAGAAGAAATATCACACCAGAACCCTCCACAGCATTTTCCAATGGTAGATTGCTTATCTGTTTAATGTGGTCGAGGGACAGAACAAATATTAGAAAGTCAAAATTTTCCTTTAAAATTATAAAATGTATATCACCTGTGCATTCTATAGTTAATTTCAATTACTAATGACTTAGCCACAATTTTCAGTTTGTGGAATTAGAATATCCACTACTGACATCAATAAATAGAACAAAATCTGGTTAACTCAATTGCATTCTACCAATCAGAAATGACTTTTAATAAGCATTTATGCTGTCACCTGTATTCCCTAACTATGCTCAGCAAAGGAAAATGTATGTAATGTATGCAGATATAATAATTAAACTGATCATAGTAAATTTTGGTTTGGGTCCTATATAAAAGAACCATTTAGCATTTTACTATAATTATTTATAAATTAGTAGTTGTTAACTTCCAATTACCTGTATACAGTATGCATCATAATCTTTAAACAAGATGGCTTTTCTCTGGAATTGAGTATATTTCTAGACTAACTTCTTGCTTTCTTGGGCTTTTGGTGTGTGTTTAGTGAATATAAGAACAGCTTGCCATGGCATGATGTAAGGAGGAAGGCAAATACGCTATTGAAAAAAATGTAATATAATGAAATTTCACACAAAGAGAAATTATTTTTATGTTATCCATTATGAGTTTAGATTTTTCAAGGTTTGGCTCACTTCGATATAGATCACTAAGTTAACCCAATGAGTATAACTTTCTCTGGCCTAGATATTTTCTGGGTACCAAGCAAAATGTCAGGCACAGAACAGGAAGAGTTGTTGAAAGTTGACTCTAAATATTACAGTGACTCTCCTATTATGTGGCAAAAGATAAGATCTAAGAACAATGAATTTAATTGTAATTTAAATGTCTACATTATAATGCTTAAAGTGAAAAAACCTATACCTCTCAGCTCAGTGGTTTATTAGGGGATTTCTCTGATTATTTGTTCTTAGGATCACCTCAGTTTCACTTTTCAGTCAAAAGATGGCAAATACTATATGCCTCGTATTTCACTAGGAATAATTTCTGGTTAAGAAATAAAAACAAACTAATGCTGTGAGTACATTAAGTTGAGGTATAACAATAATTGTCAATACTTACTTAACTCTTATGAGAACTCTGTTCTGAGTACCTTTCCCTTAATTCTCATACAAGTTTTAGGAAGTATATGCCATTGCTATCCTTATTTTAACAATTAAGAGAACTGAAGTGCAGAAACATTACCAGTTAACCATTTGATCATACTAGTTGAATTAGCTACTTCTCCATCTGTCACATATAAGTACACACACATATACAAGTAAAACAAGAATTTCAATTGTCCTTAACTCTCTTCCAGTGACAGCTTACTCTGACAACATAGGCCAAGTTAGATACTCCTCCTGTCTTATACCCACCTCTCATACTACATATAGAACTTAATATGCTGCTTTGTCATCACATTTTCATTTCCCAATTGATCACAATTCCTTAAAGCAAGGATTATTGAAAGTCTGGCACACAACACAGTGCCTGCATAACAGGAGTTCACTACATGTCTTTTAGATGTGTTTGCATTGCTCATTGTTTGCAGCTCTGATTATTTGCTTTCCTGATTGTACTGAAACAGTCAGCTATATCCCCCTCTACCACCAGTGCATTACTATTAATTACTCTTTTATCAACTTCCACAATTTTCTACATTACATGACAGACCTCACATTTCTCTTCAAAATACTTCCGGAAAGCACACCAATATCTATCCCAACAACAACAACAATTAAAAATGTCTTACCTTCTAAATCTTCTTTCTCAAAGTGTGTTTTGAGAATAGAACGAGTTCCACCTCTATCCACGACGGCCTCCTCATCATTTCTCTGTAGAATAAGGAGAAAGAAGAATAAGTGATAATATATATATTCTCCTAATGTCAAAAAATATACCTCACCACGAGCCAATATTTTGGGACTTAATTTGGTCAGTTAAATCTACATGTGCATGAGTAGTCTGATTAATTATCTAGTGTTGATTTTAAAAGGAAAGTAAAATAAATTTGACCATATATTCAGAGGAGGAATTTTATTTGGTTTCCCCTGACACTGAAAGCAGTCAAACAGTGTAGTTGGCATCATTTTTTAGTGAGATAAAAAATAGAAAACAAATGGTTATCCTGTCAATTTAGCAACATACATTTCTATCCCTGATAAAGAATTCTTGTTAACAAGATGACATCTTGAACTATATAAGGAAAATATGAAAATCATTAGTATTAACACTAATAATGCTATGGCAGGGTGAAATAATTCCACTGCCATTAAAAATGGGTTGGAGTATCTAATCCCTTGAAAGCAATTAGCAGCAATTATTAGGTAAATGACAACTCTAATTACTTTGCTTCAGTATGATGCATTTTATTCAAGCTAAACATGTGCTTTAAACTTTAATTTAGTTTCTACATATATTTTTACAGAAGCTACGTTTTCTGAACATTGTATACATGCTCAAAACAATATACTCAGTAATTTAGTACTCAATAAAATAATGGGGGCAAGGTTGAGTATAATCAATCCATTTTGGCTATGCAGAAATGGACAAAATGCAAAATATTAAATGAATCAAAACATAAACTAGTATATTTGCAATTTTTATTCAGTTGTGAATGGCATTTTATACTCCTATAAGAAAAAGAACATCAAGTTGTGTCATTCTTGGACATTATCATTCCAATTTTCATTTCTGATTAGTTTACTAATCTCCTAGAAAGATCTTCCAGAACTTAAGATATTAGACTAAATGAGGTGGGAAATACATGGCTAACTGATTTCTTAACTATTTATGATGTTGGAATACACAGTGTTAAAACACTAAAAAGATGCTATAGTTAGGTGCCTAAAGTGTGAGGAAATGAGATGATCATATGATCTTTGTTTTTGCTTCTGTTTATATTATCAAACACATTTTTTTTCTATATTTTGAACCACGCTGGGTCAGGTAGATTTTTTTTTTTTGATGTGCTGTTGAATTTGGTTTTAGTATTTTACTCATAAGCAATATTGGTCTATACTCTTATTTTCTTATTGTGTCCTCCCTAGCTTTGGCATCAAAGTGATAATGACTTCATAGAATGAGTTGAGAAGGATTCTCTCTCTTTCATTATTGTGGAATAATTTCTGTAGTATGAGTATCCTTCTCCCTTATAAGTCTGGTAGAATTTGGCTGTGAACAAATCAGGAGACATCACATTACCAGATTCAAACTATACTACAAGGCCATAGTAACCAAGCAGCATGGTATTGGCACAAAAATAGAGACATGGACCAATGAAGCGGAACAGAGAACACAGATATAAAACCATCCACATACAGCCAAGTGATCTTTGACATAGCAGACAACAATATGCACTGGGGAAAAGGAGCCCTATTCAACAAAAGGTGCTGAGAAACTTAACCACATGAGGAAGAATGAAATAGGATCCATTTCTCTCACCACTCACAAAAATTAATTCAAGATGGAGAAAAGCCTTACATGAAGGCATAAAACCATGAGAATTCTAGAAGAAAATGTAGGTAAAATCTCTTCTAGATATTAGTCTAGGCAAAGAATTTATGACTAAGACCACAATGGCAATTATAGCAACAACAAAAGTAAATAAAGGAGGCTTAATTGAATTAAAAATCTTCTGCACAGCTAAGAAAATAATCACTAGAGGAAATAGACAATCTACAGAATGTGAGAGAATATTTGCAAACTATATATCAAATAAAGGGCTAATATCCATAATCTACAGAGCTCAAATAAATCAGCAAGAAAAAAACAACCCCATTAAAAAGTTTGCAAAAGACATGAACAGAAGCTTTTCAAAAGAAAATAGACAAATGGCCAATAAACATATTAAAAAGTTTTAATGTCACTAATCACCAGGGAAATACAATATAAACCATACAATGATCACCTTACCATTTACAGGATGGCTTTTAACAAAATATCCAAAAATAATAGATGCTGGCATGAATGCAGAGAGAAAAGAATACTTATAGATTATTGATGGGACTGCAAGTTAGTACAACCTCCATGGAAAAGAGTATGGAGATTCTTCTAAGAACTTAAAAGTGTACCTAAAATTTCATCCAACAATCCCATTACTAGTTTACTGAAGGGAAAAGAAGTCATTTGATCAAAAAGACATGTGAACTTGAATGTTTCTTGCAGCACAATTACAACTGCAAATATGCACTACTAAACCAAGTGCTCATCAGTTCATAAGTAGATTAGCAAAATGTGGTATATGTACAACATAGATTACTATGCAACCATAGGAAAAAAATGAATTAATGCCCTTTATAATAATTTGGAAGGAACTGGAGACCGTTATCCTAGGTGAAGCATCTAAATAATGGAAAAACCAACATCACATGTATTTACATTCACTTGGAACTATCCAGCGAGCACACACGTGCACAGAGGGCACAAACTCAGCAGAAATCAAGCAAGGATGAAGGAAGAGGGGGGAAGGGTTGAAAACCTCCCTAACGGGTACAGTGAACACTATTTAAGTGATGGGCACATTTACAGCTGTGTCTCAAGCATTACAAAAGCAATCCATGTAACCATGAACACCTGTATTCCCTTAACGTTTTGAATTTTTTTTTAAGTATAGAGTAGAATAAACCACAATGCAATAAAAAAAAGAAATAACTGTTGGTTTGAAAAATGCTAAAATTGAATTTATATAATTTTGATAAAGCAAACAAATGGAAGTTCCAGCCTATTTAGAATCTTGTTATTGATGCATTTACAAATCAACCTTACAATTTGTGTAAAACATACTTAAATATATGTCATGTTGAAAAGTGTATTTGCCTTCCAGGGTGCTGTTAGGCAGAATGCCACAGCTAAGTCATGCTTCTGTACTCAGAGGTTAGAAAGGGCACTATTAGACTAATATCTTACAGTGGCAACAACTGCAAAATGAATAGGTTTATAGAGATGTAAAACATTTACTTTTTATTTCAAGGACATGAATCAATTTTTAACTTATAAAAATGGTTTTTCTCTTTATTTATACAAAGCTTGTATTCTATCCTTGAACAAAAGATAATTCCATTGAATAGTTAATGGAAAGATACCGAGATAAAGTGAAATTTTGCAGCAGAAGTAGAAGTGGAATCTAAATAAGAAATATTAAAAGTTAACTGCTATACAAGTAGAAATGACTTAATTTTAATGTTTCTTTGAAAGAAAAAATAAAAGAATATGAATATAATTAAATATAAATATTTCTTTCTTCAGCATGATACACATTATCCCCTTTAAATACTCACTGGATGTTCCATAGAAACATTAAATATATGGTCTCTTAGGATGAAAATTCCCAAGATACAAATTAATGCTAATATATATATATATATATATATATATATAAATGAAAATTCTCTATTTTGACTGTAGTGCAAAAGGTTATGTCAATATTGTTCAATACACTATTATCTTTCCCCCTTAGTACCAACAGCAAGTATTGGGTGTGATGAGATGAATGCAGAAGAATGTACAGCCTTGGGTGCCAGAACTTGCGGTTACCCCAAGTATACCAGTAAGATAAATTCTCATTTCACTTTGTACTGAGTTACTTTCTAGATTTATTGAACATCAGACACATTAATTCATGCTGATTTCCATGTGTATTTACTCATTTAGGAACATACGTTAGCATTGTGTAGCGAAGAAAGCACAAATATATTACATTGCCCCTCAACACAATCTACCCTTCCTACAAAATCAAGTTAAAAGCTGTATGACGACTGATTCCAGTAGGTAGTTACCACAATGTTTAAAACATTTTTAAGACATGAAAAACAACACAGTCACATATTCATTATGTCTCATTCCAACAGTGTTCCACATATATGTAATCAAACAAAAGTTTCACAAACCAATATTTACCCTTACTATACAATGCACTCTCATATATTCTATTCTAGGATATTCTGTTTAATTTAAGAATACTAGTCACTATCTATTACATTTATTTCAGGACTTAATAATGGCTTGCCATCTGCAATTTGCGAAACATTGGTAAAGACTGAGGCACTGGAACAGAGTAACAGTACCCAATCCATATAGAAATCACATCTTAAGTCTATTTACATAGTCTGTTTGTTAACTGAATGCAGAAACTATAATTTATAACTTTTCAAGTTAATATTTTTCAATTTCTGAAGTTTGAGTTATGCTAAGTTTAGGATTTATAATTGCACAAGTCATACCCTTTGCTTAATTATTTTGAATTTTTTCTTCCTTTCATCAAAAGTAAAATGGTTTGTTCTTCCTAGTCTCACTAAAGCACATATCCCCTATGCCTTCTAAAGGAAGAACAAAGACTATATACATGCCTGCACTAGTTAAACCCTGATTGTAAACAAACAGAATTTGTATAAATATAATTGCTTAGATTACCATTTTAAAGACAAACTCTTATAACTGGCATAATGAAAGGCATTCTATGATTCTCTGTAATTTGATGACTTCTGAACAGTAAGACATCTGTATTTTGAATCCAAATATATATAAATGTAAATTGGGAACCTCTCCACCTCCAAAAATGTTTTTAAAAGGAAGGATTTTTATTGTTGTTCTTTTTTACTGAACAAGTATTAGAGAGCAACAGCAGAAAAGAGATTTTGTACCTTAGCCACCACATCTGTAGTATTCTTAAAACAGTGTATTATCTCACACAAAAGCAACTAAGCTGAGTCATTTAATTATTAGAATGTTCCCCCAAATATTAACCATTTCTCCTAGAATTGTTTACGAACATCATTAAGCTTTATGAACACATGAAAAATGCATTATTCTGATATACCACAATTCTTGTCTATGGTCTTCAATGAGATATAATTTTTCCAGTTTTATAAAACAAATATAACAATAATACAAGAATAGGAAAATTCAATTTTTTTCATGTCCACTATGTAATCATTTTAGCAATTATCTTTGTATCCTCAAATGAATTAATAGAGGACATTGCAGTTATTTTAAATTTAGAATTCTTTCTTCCCTACAACTATTTATATTCCTGCTCTTCTACACTGTTCATTTCTTCTCCTTATAAATCACCACTTTTATTGATTTTTAATTTATCCCTCCATTATTACCACTTGGTAATCTAAGCAATTATATTTATATGTTCATATACTCCTCTTTCTTAAACATACTAGAAACAGTTTTCTGTTCCTTGTTTTTCTTAATAATAAGTGTTGGAAGTTACTTTACATAAGCATATCAAGATCATTCTTATTCGTTTCTGTAGCTGAATAATATTCCATTGTATGCATGACCCATAATTCACTCTGCCAGTCCCCTATTGACAGACATTTAAATTGCCTCCATTTCCTCAATTGTTGGCAATGGATATACTTGTACATTTATCATTTTGTGTTTTTGCCAGTTTAAATTTTGAGATAGATTCCTAGAAGTGGGATTGCCTTGTCAAAGATTAGATAAATTTGCAATTCTGCCATATCGTCTAAATTCTCCTCCATAAGGGGTCCTATCACCCTGCATTATTTATCATATCAATTTTTTAAAGCAACCACTTTTTTGCTTTTCTATTAGATATTAGCATGATATGATGTGCTATATTCTCTACTAACCCTTACAGATCCACTTTCTACTCTTCATCAGGCTTTTTGGACTGAAATCACCAGGTTCCTTGCCATCTGGCTTCTGACTGAATTCAGCCAATGAGAGATAATGGCAGAGGAATGGAGACTGGAGGAGAGAGGCACATGTCCTATTGGGCTAAAGTTTGTCAGTGGCTATGTTCTCCTATTGAAGACCAAAGCTCTTGTCATATGTCTATTACAGCTCTTGCTAGATTTCATTAACTGCTCTCACATCTTGCTCCTTTAGGCCTGGGATAGCAACAGAGTCCTGCTGCTACAGGTCTTCAGGATTTCACTAACCCTATTTGATTTCCTTTTATCTGGCCCACACCTTTATAAACAGTCCTTTCATTAAAGTCTTTTTATGACCCCTTTTGAATAACCATCTGTTTCTTTTTCTGACCTAAACACACACATATGTATGTGACATGTGTACATATATATATATATGTGTATATATATATATGTCACATTTATTTTAATGACTAAAAATCCATGACTTCAAATTGTGTGGATATGGGCACATAATTGAAATGACAACTTATGTACATGCCTTTGACCAAGAAATACCTACCAAAAAAAAAAAAAAATACTACTCAATGAAGGGTAGAGTAAAAACTGGTGGAGAGACTCTGGGTTATCAAAGAACTATCAATAGCATGATTAACTCATAAAGATTTTAATTTCTGTCAGATATGAAAAAGAGGGCTTAGAATAAACTTCTGGATGTGTAAAGGAAGTGATCAAGAATGACTAATAAGTAAGTATAGAACACTTTCAAAGAATATTCCTCACAACTCAAGGAATGCATGGTATCTCTCAACCATGGATAGTATATGGATTAGTATATAACTTAATATGAACAAAGCACTTTTTAATATTACCTTAAGGAGCAGCAGAAATACGTGGACATGTACGTTTTTATAAACATGACCTAAGGACTAGTTTATTAAGCGTTTATAATTTCCAAAGCCTCCAAACTTTTCAATTGTCATTAATGTTAAAATATATCACAAATCACTATGGTTGATTTTACTCATTTCACTATGTTAAGACACATATTGTACAGACTTTAACATTTTCAATATTTTCATATTCAGCTTTAGTAATTCTTTGCTACTGTTTTATTAAAAAAATAGATGTTGGATTTTAACGTACTGGTTTTCTTATCCATCTCGTTACTTTTAAATTATGAAATTAAGAAAATTGAACA
>CAUYQV010155080.1:0-14967 GCA_963574575.1 Galagoides demidoff | reverse complement strand
AGGCGCCAGCCACATACACCTAAGGTGGCGGGTTCGAATCCCCAGCCCAGGCCCGCCAAATAACAATGATGGCTGCAACCAAAAAATGGCCAGGCGTTGTGGCGGACACCTATAGTCCCGGCTACTTGGGAGGCTGAGGCAAGAGGATTATTTGAGCCCAAAAGTTTTTTTTTGTTTTTTTTGTTTTTTTTTTGAGACGGAGCCTCAACCTATCCCCCTGGGTAGAGTGCCATAGCATCACAGCTCATAGCACCCTCCAACTCCTGGGCTCAAGTGAGTCTCCTGCCTCTGCCTCCCAAGTAGCTGGGACCACAGGCGCCCGCCACAACGCCTGGCCATTTTTTGGTTGCAGCCATCATTGTTGTTTGGCGGGTCCGGGCTGGGGATTCAAACCCGCCACCTTAGGTATACGTGGCTGGCACCTTAGCTGATGGAGCCACAGGCGCCGAGCCAGTTACTATACTTTTCATCTACAGAATTTCTTTTTGCTATCGTTTTAGGTTTTCTGTCTCTTTGCAGGTATTTCCATTTTGTTCCTACGCCATGTTTTTGACTTTCACCACATCTTCCTTTAGTTCTTTGAGCATCTTGGAGGCAGTTGTTTTGAAGTCTTTGTATAGTAGATTTGCCATCTTTCTTTTTCAGGGACAGTTTTAGTTCATTCATTTATTTTTCTTTTGAATGAACCACACTGTACTATTTCTTTTTATGACCATTTTAAACTTGGTGTTGAACCTACTTCTTTACACCTCTGAGATCAAAAACAGCAATCAGTGATAAGAGCACAAATCCTGATATGTGGGGGATAAGGTCCTTTTGCCCATAGTTGTTCCTGTAAGTTCTATTCAAGCTACTCCAGAAACATGTGCATGGCTGCTAGCTAAGGAACTCCGTGTGGGGGATGGGTAGCTGCTCTTGAGCTAAGAGCTGGATGAAAACTAACAGCCATCCATGTACAATCCTTCATTGGGAAGTTGTAAGCCTTCGATAGACTCCAGAATTCCAAAATAGATATATCAGACAGATCTGCAGTGATGTAGGTGGGAAGATAGTAGATTTCTTGTTCTTCCTACTCTGCCATCTTCCCAGAATCCTCCTTAAATTATTTTTTTAAGGAACAGGATTCACAAAAAATAATCTTCATAATACAGGTAACTAGATTTTTTCTATGTAAAATTCTCTTAGGAAACATACAAGGTATAGACAGCCATATTTTTACCCAGTTGACTACAGGCAATTCCTTCTATTCAGAGTAAAGAATGACATTGAACATATTTCAAATTCAAATGGGGTTCTGAAAAGTATAATTTATTATTTATATTTTCATCATTGCCAAGTGCGGTGGTACTTTGTGCAAATTAGCACTTACATTAGTAACTTGTGCATTTTAGTATCATTGAATAATAGCAGTGTAATTTGAGAGGTAATTCCATTATAAGCATTCTGGAAAAAACAAGTGGCCTCCCTGTTATAAAATTTGGACTCATTGTTAGAAATTAAAAATTCATTGAATAATAATGCAGTTGTCATTTGGCCTTCAAAAGTGAAGTTTTGAATAGTGGTAAATAGAGGTAGTTTCTTAGAATTCCCTTCATTGTTGCTTTTCTTCCAAATTATCAAACCTTGGTTTGAAAGTAAGAGTGAGTTGTGAGAGGATGAAAGGATAACCATTGTTCAAGTAAAAATAATATTCTTTTAGTCCTAAGCATTTGCTTTGTTTCAGAGCAGATATTTTCTAGCCACTTTAATTATAATAAGTGATTGTTTAAATTATAAGAACAGCAAAGACCATTTTTATTCATGTTTATTTTAGAAAGTAATCAATGCAAGTAGATCTAGGAAGTGCTGGTTACTAAAATCTAATATAAGGTCATATGAATACTATTGTTCATAGAACTTTATTTTATATTTTATATTTAGAGTAAAATCTCCAGTTTGATGTGACAATATTTAAAATCTATAAGTCAAACATTTTATTTGGTTTGGTTTATTTCTTGTTTTAGAGCTGCTGGTAGAAATAAAATTTCAGGAGACTTATTTAATGTACTTCCAGTGTTTAGAAAAAGAAAAAAGGCATAGGTCCTGTTCATGGAGTTAATGCCAATTACAATGGACTCATACTTGTTTACCACAGTACATACAATGGGATTCTGATTCACCAATAATTAGGCTTATGTTGGTATATATACTTGGGGTGGATGCAGTCAAATTTATTTTAAAATATCATAGAATCTTAGCTTTCTTTGTTGTGCTCATTTTTTTTTATTAAGGAATAAGTAGATAGAATTTAAAAACTCAGTACTGAAATTTTTCTCTTGGAAAAGAATGTCTTCTTAAGTGACAGATTCAAAACCATAGTTCTGGGAATTCAGTAACCTGAATCGAGTGCTTTTCTCTTCTACTACCTAGTTAGGTCTACTACCTACTCTAACAAAACTATTTGTGTCTCCTGAGATGAATGGAGGATCTATGAAAGGGCTGAGTGGAAAGGAAATCTTTGTTTCTCCTTCTTTAGTACCCAACAACCTCCAGAGGAGCTTTAAGGTAGATTGTTTGTCACTGAACCCTGTAGAGAGCTTGACCCATAGAGTCTAGTGGAAACCCAGGGGAAAGTTAACACATTGGTGGCCCTGGTGCTTACTGATTTCCAATGGGAGAAAATAATTTTTTTTATTAAAAGAGAGAATATTTGTTAATCTTTAGACTGGACGAGAATATCTCTTGCTTTATGAAGGACTTAGATATCACTGGTAGGTCATGAGAAAGCTCTCTTTACTTTCTAATATTTGTACAGTTATAATCCTGTGGCACTCTACAACTATCTCTGAGTGCCACTGAACAGATAAATGAAATAAAACCAAGAACATCTAAAGGGGTCCAGTAGCCAGGAGAGAAAGATTAGTAAAACAAACAAAACACATGCTATTCAAAATTAAGGTCCTAGAGGAGATGGAAAAATAATTTGAAATAAATAGAGTTCTCAAGAAGAGTCAAGTACTTGTAAAGAAGTATTTCTGGAGCTAAAAAACTAACCATCCAATACAAATCGCCAGCCAAAAAGAAAAATATAATTTTTTTACTAAACAATACACGTGGATGCCAGAAGAATAAAGGAATGGTAGTCTTTGGTGAATGTGACAAACAGATATGTGCTTCACAAACATGGCTCCCCCCCACCCCCCAGGAATGTTGATAGTTACTTTCCCAGCCTCCCTTGCTGTTATGAATGCCCATGCCATTGAGTTCTTGCTAATGGACTATGAATAGAAGTAATGTGCACCCATTCCAGAGCTAACTAATAAATTTCCACTGTTGATCCTCCTCTACTCCCTCCCATTTGCTTACTGGATATAGTTGCCCAAGATGACCTAAGAAGCCCTATATTGAAGATAACAAGTTTCCAAAGACTGGGTTGACTGAGTCACATATAATCTCCATAACCTTTACTACTTGCACTTTATGTGACCAAGAAATACATTGCAATTATGTTAAGAAACTATATTTATCATTTACATCTTAATTAAGCATGTCTTAATGAATTGACAATTAGTGGTTTGGAAGATCAAATAAAAGAAACATCTCAACCTGCACATTTTATAAGTATATTTATGAAAATTATAAGACATTTAGAAGAATATGTGAATAAGTAGAATTCCAGAAGGAGAAAGAAAAAAAAAAACCAATGGATAGTGGAGAGGAAATTATTAAATTAATAGTAGAACTGCTTGAGATATGGACCCAAGAAAACTTACTGATGTTCAAGTATAATTGATGTGAAAATGCATACCCCTTAGAATTTCAAGATAAAATGTTCAAAGAGAGATCCTCATAAGCATCCAGTCTGAGAAGAAGAAAATGAAATATTATAAAAGAAAAAGAATCTGTCAATGAACTCATCTGTAAAAGGAAAGAAGAACATGGAATAATGTCTTGAGCGTAAAAAGACCGCATGCCAGAAATCCTGTTCCCCCTCACTCATAAAGATATTTATTCGTCAGACTGAAAAAAGATATTTCCAATTAGGAGACCACGGACTATATCCTGCATTAGAAGAAAATAACCGAGAAAACTATGTATTTAAACCATAAGGAAAACAGAAGAGGCAGCCTGCCGTAGAAGATGGTTATAAATAACCACATGGCCATATCTATATGGCAAATAATACCCCACTGGTAACACAATTGTTAAATATGTAGTCTTGAAACTGAAGGGATATATTGGGATTGAATATCATCTTACCGTCAAAAATACTAAAAATTATTAGAGGAAAACTAAAGAGTTAAGGTGGATTAGAGAGGGGAAAAAGTGGAAGTATTTAAACTATTTTATCTGGAGCATGCAAATGAAGGAGAAACGGAGTATAACTCATTGGTGTGTTTAGTTTGTCTGTATGTGTACATGTGTGTCTATGTTTGGGTGTGGCTGTGGGTAGGGGTGGGAAAGCAGGAAACAGCAAAAATCTAGAGCATCTTGTTTGGGGAAAGAGCTATCTCCTGACTTTTGAACAGTAGCAGAGAGCTAAGAAAGAAAATACGTGTGATGAAGAATATCATTATTATGACCATTAAAAACTAGAAAAATACAGAACATACCAATTAACATGAGTAAAAAAAATGAAATGGATTATAACAATTTAACCAGAAAAAAAAAATAAGGTGAAAGAAAAAGCAAGAAAGGCAATGTAAAATTTAGCCATTTCTACCATGACTCAGTATGTCCATTCCTAAAAAATGGCTGCCTTCTGCAAAATCAAGCAATTAAAAAATGGCAGAGTGTATGGGGAAAATGGAGTTAGAAATACAACCTTCAAAAACCTAGTCAGTGGCATATTAGAAAAGATAGACACCAGATAAAAACAGTGGGACATTTTTATATAGGTTAACTAGTTAAAAATAATATATTAATAAAGCAATACATACTCCAATTTACCTTGAAAAAGTGTGCAGTTTGCTTGTGAGACGAAGAGTCGGAATGATTAAGTTTGTGTGTTATTAGGAGGTGGTGAAAGGAGGGTTATCAAAATTTGCAATCTTTATGGACTTAAATTCCAGGACATGTTTGTTTGTTTTTCCTTTGAGAGGCAGGGCCTGGTAGGCATATGTTTATCATAAACACCTGTTTCATAAATATTTAAAATTTGATTTAATGCATAGATTTCTCCTTCAATTAACTTTCATATCATTGCTGGAAATCCTCTGTGTTTTTCTCATTTGCGTTCATAGCTTTTCTAACAAGAAGGTCGAGTCATAGTGGTATTTGAAACCACCAAACCAGCGGCAAGGAGTCAATTTTGCAGGATTTGGTGCAATCAAACATTCGGTGCAGTCTTTGTATATAGACAGTGTTCTCTCCTTGAGGGTAAATCAAGGATTGTGAGAAAGGTTGTTTCTGATCTCTGCACTACTTGGTCTTGTATTCACATGCTCAACAGTATTTCAATTACTTGTATGTCTTTAGTTCTTACTGACTTCACAGCACTTGAAGTTGTTCCAGGCATAGACATTTATTTTTGCAGAGCTGTCTCTAGTGATCCACAATGTGGATTCCTTTATGTTTGTAGCTCTGGAGATATCCCATATTCTCTTGTTTCTTTCATTCTTTCAAAACACTTTAGTTCAAGATTCTAATCAATACTTAGAGCCTTAAGTTTACATTCCCTGCTTGCAGTTTTTTGAACTCAGATGCTTAGATATGTTTGAGATGTTGATTAAACATGTTGTTAGTTTCACTGGGAAAGTTCAGAAATTCAAAAGCATAGAAGAATAGAACCATGTAGGCTGACACACACTGTGGACTTAAGGATCAGGTTTGAGTGTGTGTGCGTTTTGTGTATTAAGTACCATGTGGTTTCATCTGGCCATGTGGTTTTCTGCCTTTGCCTAGTGTGTCTTGAGATGAAATGATTTATAAGGTGACACAAAATTTGTTTTATGCTCAGATTTTCCCCTACTATGTCAATTATGTTGGAACAAATTCTTGTTTTAAACTGCTGTAGCAGCACTGAAGTTTTATCTGTCATTACACTAAGTGTTAATTGATTGAAATCTCACTTTGCAAGGAGACTATGAAATTGAAGTAAAAAAAAAAAACACAACTATATACCACCTTTCAAGGAAACACATCATAACAAAGAGATGAGCAGAGATACGCATACTAAATGCAAACAAAATAAAGCAAGAGTGGTACTGTAAATATCAGAGAAACTCAAATGCAAAGATAACAGTTCTAATCAGGATAAAGAAGGACATTATATAATAACAAAATTACTATTGATGGAGATATGCTAATTACACACTTCTACATATACCAAAGTTAGCAATTAAGTATATAAACTAAAATCTATTAGAAATTAAAATCTATTTCAACTCATAAAGAAACTTTAGGATACCACTTTTTTTTTTAATTAAATCATAGCTGTGTACATTAATGCAATCATGGGGTACAATGTGCTGGTTTTATATACAATTTGAAATGTTTTCATCAAACTGGTTAACATAGCCTTCACCGTATTTTCTTAGTTATTGTGTTAAGGCATTTCTATTCTACATTGATAAATTTCACATGTATCCTTGTAAGATGAACTGTAGGTGTGGTCCCATCCTCCACTCATCCTCCTCCCTCCTCTCCCCTCTCTCTCCCCTTTCCCCTTCTTCTTGGGCTATAATTGGGTTATAGCATTCATAAGAAAGCTATAAATTGGTTTCGTAGTAAGGCTGAGTACATTGGATACTTTTTCTTCCATTCTTGAGATACTTTGCTAAGAAGAATATGTTCCAGCTCCATCCATGTAAACATGAAAGGGGTAAAGTCTCCATCTTTCTTTAAGGTTGCATAATATTCCATGGTGTAAATATACAACAATTTATTGATCCGTTCAGGGGTTGATGGGCACTTGGGCTTCTTCCATAACTTAGCAATGATGAATTGGGCTGCAATAAACATTCTGGTACAAATATCTTTGTTATAATGTGATTTTTGGTCTTCTGGATATATACCTAGTGGAGGAATTGTAGGATTGAATGGCAGTTCTATTTTTAGATCCCTAAGTGATCTCCAAATATTTTTCCAAAAAGAATGTATTAGTTTGCATTCCCACCAGCAGTGTAGAAGTGTTCCTTTTTCTCCACATCCATGCCAACATCTCTGGTTTTGAGATTTTGTGATGTAGGCTAATCTTACTGGAGTTAGATGATATCTCAAAGTAGTTTTGATTTGCATTTCTCTGATGATTGAGGATGATGAGTATTTTTTCATGTGTCAGTAGGCCATGTGCCTGTCTTCTTCAGAGAAGTTTCTCTTCAAGTCCCTTGCATACCCTGAGATGGGATCAGTTGTTCTTTTCTTGCTAATATGTTTGAATTCTCTGTGGATTCTGGTTATTAAACCTTTGTCAGAGACATAACCTGCAAATATCTCCTCCCATTCTGAGCGCTACCTGCTTGCTTTACTTACTGTGTTCTTGGCTGTGCAGAAGCTTTTCAGTTTGATCAGGTCCCAGTAGTGTATTTTTGATGTTGCTTCAGTTGCCTGGGGTGTCCTCCTCATAAAATATTGGCCCAGGCCATTTTATTCAAGAGTTTTCCCTGAACTTTCCTCTAGTATTTTTATAGTTTCATGTCTTAAGTTTAAATCTTTAATCCAGTGAGAGTCTATCTTAGTTGATGGTGAAAGGTGTGGATCCAGTTTCAGTCTTCTACAGGTTGCCAGCCAGTTCACCCAGCACCATTTGTTAAATAGGGAATCTTTTCCCCACTAAATGTTTTTAATTGGCTTGTCAAAGATCAAATAATGGTAAGTAGCTGGGTTAATTTCTTGGTTCTCTATTCTCTTCCACACATCTACATCTCTGTTTTTGTGCCAGTACCATGCAGTTTTGATCACTATTGATTTATAGTATAATCTGAGGTCTGGTAGCATGATTCCTCCTGCTTTATTTTTATTTCTGAGTAATGTTTTGGCTATTTGAGAATTTTTATGATTACATATAAAATGAAGTATTATTTTTTCGAGATCTTGAAAGTATGACAGTGGAGTTTTAGTAGGGATTGCATTAGAATTGTACATTGCTTTGAGTAATATGGACATTTTTACAATGTTGATTCTTCCCAGCCATGAACATGGCATGTTTTTCCATTTGTTAACATTTTCAGCTATTTCTTTTCTTAGAGTTTCATAGTTCTCTTTATAGAGATCTTTCACGTCCTTTGTTAGGTAAACACCCAAATATTTCATCTTCTGTTGCACTACTGTGAACAGAATAGAGTTCTTAACTGTTTTTCAGCTTCACTATTGTGGGTATATATAAAGGCTACTGATTTATGAGTGTTGATTTGTAACCTGAGATGCTGCTGTGTTCTTTGATCACTTCTAAGAGTTTTGTAATAGAATCCCTGGTGTTTTCCAGATATACAATCATATCATCTGTGAAGAGTGAAAGTTTGATCTCTTCTGACCCTTTATGGAGACCTTTGATTGCCTTTTCTCCACTAATTGTGATGGCCAAGACCTCCATTACAATGTTAAAAAGTAATGGGTACAATGGACAACCTTGCCTGGTTCCTGATCTGAGTAGAAATTATTTCAGTTTAACTCCATTCAATACGATATTGGCTATAGGTTTACTGTAGATGGCCTCTATCATTTCAAGAAATGCCCCATCTATCCCATTTTCTTAAGGGTTCTCATCATGAAGGGATCAAGGATATTATCAAAAGCTTTTTCTATATCAATTGAGAGAATAATTTTTTATTTAGGTTTTTGTGTTTTAATTTGTTTATATGATGAATTATATTTATAGATTTATGGATATTGAACCAGTCTTGAGACCCTGGGATAAATCCACTTGGTGTATAATTTGTTTGAGGTATTGCTGGATTCTGTTTGTTAGGATCTTATTGAATATTTTTGCATCAATATTCATTAGTGATACTGGTATATCATTTTCTTTTATTGTTGGGTCTTTTCCTGGTTTGGGGATCAAGGTGATGTTTGCTTCATCAAATGTGTTGGGTAGTATTCTTTCTTTTTCTATATCTTGGAAAAGGTTGAGTAATATAGGTACTAGTTCCTCTTTAAAGGTTTGGTAGAATTCTGATGTGAAGCCATCTGGTCCCAGGCTTTTCTTATTAGGGAGATTTTGTATAGTTGATGCTATTTCAGAACTTGATATAGGTCTGTTCAACATTTCCACTTGATTCTGGCTAAGTCTTGGAAGGTGGCATGCTTCCAAGTATTGGTCAATTTCCTTCAGATTTTCATATTTCTGAGAATAAATTTTCTTGTAATGTTCATTAAGGATATTTTGAATTTCTGAGGGGTCTGTTGTTATTTAATCTTTACCATTTCTGATTGATGAAATTAGAGATTGTATTCTTTTTTTTTCCTGGTAAGGTCGGCCAAAGGTTTATCTATTTTATTGACCTTTTCAAAAAACCAACTTTTTGATTTATTGATCTGTTGTAATATTCCTTTTGTTTTCTATTTCATTTACTTTTGCTCTAATTTTGTTTATGCTGGGTTTGGTATTGGAATGTTCTTTCTTTTCCAGTTGCTTGAGATGTCCCATTAAGTTGTTAACTTCCTCTCATTCTCTTCTCTTGAGGAAGGCTTGCAATGCTATAAATTTCCCTCTTAGGACTGCCTTTGTGGTATTTCAGAGGTTCTGATAATTTGTGTCTTTGTTATTGTTTTGTTCCAAAAATTTGGTAATTTCCTTCTTAATCTCATCTCTGACGCAGCTATCATTCAGCATAAGATTGTTTACCTTTCATGTTTTTGTATGAGTATGCAGATTCCTGTTACTGAGTTCAATTTTTATTCCATGATGGTTTGAGAAGATGCAAGGAAAAATGTATATTCTTTTAAATTTGCTGAGGTTAGGCTTGTGACCTAAGATGTGATCAATTTTGGAGTATGTTCCGTGGGCTGATGAGAAGAATGTGTATGCAGTTTTGTTAGGATGAAATGTTCTGTACATGTCTGTTAAATCCAATTGTTGAATGCGTAAGTTTAAGTCTAAAATTTCTTTTCTTAGCTTCTTATGAGAGGATCTGTCCAACACTGCCAAAGGAATGTTGAAATCTCTGACTATTATGTAGCTGGAGGAAGTCAAGTTACTCAAGTCTATTGGAGTTTCTCTTATAAATTGAGGTGCATTCTGGTTATGTGCATAAATTTTAATAATTGAAATCTTATCATGTTGCGTGTTACCCTTAACAAATATGAAGTGACCATCTTTACCTTTCCTTACTTTTGTTGGTTTAAAGCCTATTGTATCTGTGAATAAAATTTTAACACCTGCTTTTTTCTGCTTTCCATTTGCCTGAAACATAAATTACCATCCCTTCACCCTGAGTCTATTTTTATCTTTTAAGGTAAGATGAGATTCTTGTATGCAGCAGATATCTGGCCTGAGTTTTTGTATTCAGTCAGCCAACCTATCCCACTTTAGAGGTCAATTTAAGCCACCCACATTAATTGAGAATATTGATAAGCCTGGTGGAATTTTGGGTATCGAGTTTTTTAAAGTCCAGTGGACATTTTTAATTCATTTGCCACTGTAGAAGTTGGAATTTGATCAAAACTTTCTGAGTAAGTATACTTTTTTGGTGGATCATAGGTCTGAGAAAATCCTGGAGAGCTGATTTAGTTATGGAAAATTTCTTCAACATGTGAATGTCATTAAAGTATTTAATTTCTCCATCATAAATAAAACTCAGTATCACTGGATCCAGGATCCTGGGTTGAAAGTTGTTTTGTTTTAGGAGATTAAAAGTGGATGATCACCCTCTTATAGCTTGAAAGCTTTCAGCAGAGAGATATGCAGTCTAATTCTAATATTCTCACCCTTGTAGGTTATTTTTTTTTTTTTTTACATCTGGCTGCTTTCATAATTTTCTCCTTCGTATTAACTTTAGTGATGTTAATTATGATGTGCCTAGAAGATGTCTTATTTGGGTTGAGTCATTCTGGATTTCTGAAACTGTTTGCTATCTGAATTTCAGAATCTCTTGGCATGTCTGGGAAGTTCTCTTTCATTATCTCAAGAAGTAGAGTATCTGCGCCTTGTGAAGCAACTTTGTCACCTTCAGGAATTCCTATAAAGTAAATATTAGTTTTCTTCAGATTATCCCAAAACTCTCTGAATGATCCATTTTTGCTCTCCATTTCTCTTCCTCTTTGAGTGTTTGGGAGCATTGTCTTCAAATGTCAGAAATCCTTTCTTCTGCTTGCTCCATTCTGTTACTGAGTGATTCTACTGTATTTCTCAGATCTTTGAGGACTGCAAATTCTTGTCTCAATGTGTCAAAATCTTTGGCGATTTTGTCTTTGAATTAATTGAATTCCTGAGACAACTTTTGAAATGCTCCTTGAATTTCTAATTCCAACTTTACCTCCATTCTATTAATCTTATTTGCAATCCAAATTTTGAATTTGATTTCTGACATCTCGGCCATTTATTTATGAATGGGATCTTCAGTTGTGTCCACCATGTTGTTCCTTGGGGGAGCTGATCTACTCTGGTAATTCATGCTACTGGAGATTTTCCACTGATTCCACCCCATGATTATTTTATACCATTTGGCTAGATGAGCAGATAAGGTGAAGTTGTGTTGGAGGCCTCCTGGAGTTGTGTTTAACCAGGACTTTGCCCAAGAGTTAGGACTGGTTTCTGTACCTTTTCCCCTAGAGCTTTGCAAAGGATCTGTACAGTGCTACGGCCTAAGACACTGGGGACTTGCTTGGTGTAGTGGGGCTAAGTGGCTCTTGTTTTCAGCTGGCTTTGTCCTACCCTAGTGAATCAGTTACTCTGGGTTGAAGTCTTACCTGTGGAGAAATACCAGCAATTAAGTCACCCTGCCCCCCATGGACAACAACTGGAAAAGAAAAATAAAACCTTCCCACAACCACACCCCAGGGTATCACTTTGGATAGTCCTTGGGTGATTGGTCTAGTTTAAGAGAACCAAATCTATTGTCCCAATCAGCACCCAGTCTCAATTGGGAGAATTCAAAATGTCTCCAGCTACTAGATAGCAGGGGTCTGCTGGCAGCTCAAGTATGACTTGTTCTGGTGCTCTGTAGAGTCACATGGACCCCTCCAGCAAATGAATTAGTCTGGGAAGGTTGATGCCGCCTTCCCCACTTTGTACCTTTGTCATATCCAGTCACTGGTAACCCCACAGGGCTGTGACCCAGTTCCTTTCAATGAGCAGATGCTGCAAGGGTTTGGACTTGCCTGAGGCACAGGGAGATCTATGTCTTCTTGGCCAGGCCTCCACACTCTGCCACCATCTGGCACAGGGAGCTGAGGCCTGACAACCTCAAGTGATTAATGGAAGCTAGGGCAGTTCACTCAGTTCCAGCCCCGTCCCTGATTGATGTTGCTGACACTTAGATTTTTGCAGAATTTGTGATTCTGTCCTGGCTATATTTCCCTGCAGACCAGGCACTGTTTGAGTTCACAGAAACTGGTACTCAGCCCTGGTCTGTGCTGTTGCCCCAAGCTGGTGTGTCTGTCTTTGCTGCAATCTGTGTTGGGGCAGGGGAAGATAGAGCTCACATTCAGCTCTCAGTTCCAACTTCTCCCTGCATCCTTTTTTCTTAGCTATGATCCCTGGGGCCAGATGCTTCTTAGGCTCACTAAAGCCATCCTGGCTCAGCCCCACTCTGGGAGTATGCCATCTCTGCATGCTTATCTTCTCTTCTCCATCTCCGCTGCACCCTGCACAGGCAGGTACTGCCTCAGGCATACCCTGTACTCACAGGGTCTGCATTTTTGTCCCAGATCTTTTACTTGAGTGGCTGCCACTGGAGATGATGCCTGGCCTTCTCTGGTTGCCCAGAGAGGCAGGGAGTATTTCTCCAAAATACTTCCAAGGGTGTGAGCCCTATTGTTCCCACTGTTGTCTCTGTTGCTCTGTGCTAAGGGGCACTGCCTCTCCCCCTCCCATATGGTTCCTTCAGTCCACCGTCTTCTCTTTACCCCCATGCCACAGAATCAGCACAGACCTGCAACAGCCCATGCCCTGTCCACACCTTTTAAGAAAATGCCCAAGAATCTGGACTCCATGGGGGACAGGCTTCCAAACCATGGGGTGAGAGTGGTGGGGGGTACTGGGAGTTCAGAATTGCAGGTAGAGAATATATACAGTTTTATACAGTTTTATGCCTGGCAGGACAGTGCCATGGTACCCTAGTAGGGGAAGGAGGTCAGGTTTTTGGAGGGTCTCTCCCACGGGATAAAATAGGAGGATGGTTGAACTCTGCTTGCTTGTTTGTAGAAAGTATACTGTGATCATTCTCATGGGGGAGGGGACTCCCATCCACTTGGCAATGGATTTTTTACCTATTATTTTTGTCTTTAGGGTTACACCTTATCTCAGCAGGGTTGATGTGCGTTCTTCAACCTTCTCTCTTGGCTCAGGTCCAAATCATCAGCTTATTTGCTAAACTTCTGTCCTTTAATTCTCCTTCTGGATGGGAGCCTCTGTGGAAAGCTGGCTCTAGTTGACCATCTTGCCTCTGTCCCCCAGGATACCACTTTTAATTCTGTGTAAGTCCATTAGGGAAAAAAATATTAGAAAAATACTTTGAATAAAACAATATTATATATACAGAGACATATACAATGCACAGATATACATGTATATGATACCAAATATGACATTTTATATCCCTTATGTAGAGAAAATATGGATCAATCTTACATTTAACATATAAGCAAAAAATATAAGTTAAATATTTTAAAAATAACCTTTTAATTCATCAAAAAATTAACACATGATGATAAAGGTTTTATTTTAGAAATGAATGGTGATTAATTATCAGGAAGTTTGCCACCAGAATTTAATAGAAGATTTAATAAAAAAACAAACTTAAGGAGAATAAAAACATGGGTATAATAATAATAATGAAAATGGTATTCAAAAATATTTTTTTTCTGAGACAGAGTCTTACCATGTTGCCCTTGGTAGGGTGCCGTGGCATTATAGCTCACAGAAACCTCAAACTCTTGGGCTTCAGTGATTCACTTGCCTCAGCATCCCAAGTAGCTGAGACTACAGGCACCTGCCTCAATGCCTGGCTACTTTTTGTTGCAGTTGTCATTGTTGTTTTGCTGGCCCATTCTGGGTTCGAACCTACCACCCTTGGTGTATGTGGCTGGTGCATAACCAGCACAGCATAACCACTGTGCTATGGGCACCCAGCCAGTATTAAAAAAATTATTATGAATTTCTAATCAAATTTCAAGGTAGAAAAAAACAGAATATTTTTAATATGAAATAGGCCATGTATCAAAATTGCAGCTTAAGTTTTTTCTTCCCTACATGGCTATATACTAAAAATTCCTTGAAGATTATTGAGGCTATACATTTCCAAATGAAAAAATGAAAAGATGACAAGAATGAGCAGTTCAGAGGACAACAAATCAAAAAGGCCAAATGATGATCAATTTCACTAGGGAAATACAAACTAAATTGAAAATGAGAGCTTACTGGGCACCTGATTAGATTGGCCAACACAAAATAAGGGCCTGCATCTTCCTACTGTTTGTGGTGGTATAGAAGAAACAGTATTTCCACGTATTGCTGGTAGATACACAAATTGTTTTCTTTAGAACAGGAAATCTAGCAATGGGTATTACAATTAAAATATAAGCAAACAAACCTCATATATCTTTTGACCCACAAATTCCACTAGGTATTTAGGTCACAGAATTACAAGCTCCAGTAGATAATGTATAAGTATATAAAGATGTTTAATTAACACTTTAATTATTACCGCTCATAAGAGCAAGAAACAGGGGTAAATATTTATTTATTTATTTATTTTTTAATTTTATTGAATGGTAACTATGTACATTAATGCACTTCTGGGGTACAGTGTGGGGTTTTCGCATGCAATCCGAAATACTTCCATCAAACTGATCAACACAGCCTTCATATCATTTTCTCAGTTATAGTTT